>JAANSN010004833.1:0-13904 GCA_036850665.1 Dicranocentrus wangi | reverse complement strand
CTTAATCGCCCGTCTGAGGGCTAGAGAGCTGATACCTCATTATTGGAATTGGATCCCGGTTGGTTTATTTCTGTGTGGTGGACGTGGAGTGTGGACACCCGACATCCCCATACGCTCCCCTTTCTCGATCTAGGTATCTAGTATAGCAGTCCAAAGCAAATTATATTCATTAATGTCATCAAATACCGACACTTTGTAAAATCATATTAAATTTGGGTGAGAAATTTACACAATATCCCTTCACTCCATCTTCCAATACACATCACTGCGGAACGCTCGCTACCCTTCCACCACCCTCCAATACTTTCACTTTTAATTCACAAGCCAATCCCAAATTGAAGTAGAGTATAGCATTAAAAGTTATATAGCATCAAAACCACATGTCCGCCACACTACACACACACAAGCAAGATGAAACTATTCCAAACCCCTTTTTACACGTATGTCATGTCATGTAGGTAATTATGTAATTAATTGATAAACTGCACACCTGTTGTTCTTTGTTCCACAAAACTGTCATCTGTCACCATCGATCCACTTTTGGACCACCAAAACAAATCACTGCCCCAAAACATGGGAATAACATGTAGAGGAGCGTGTATGGGTGATATAACAAGGAAGGGATATATGAGCCAGCTGAGGTTGCTAAAATGTCGTCATTTAGGTACACGATAACTTGCAAAAAAAAATACATTTCCGTCTAGCAACACATTTGACGTTTATTATGATGCATGAGGGGATCATAGTGATTTTGGGGCATTGTAACACACTGACGAAATTCAACAGGTGGTTCTTCTCCTATGGTCGGTGGGTTAAAGCAACAGCTATACTCACTCTTATGAGATTCTAGTCGAGTCTCCCCAGCATCGATTATGGCCTCTTCAGCACCCCAATTTATTTACACTCTCCAGCATCCAACTTAGCCTCTCCATCATCACACTATTGATTGAAGGTTTACCATTTAATATTACTTCCCTTTAGTCGACAAGGCTAATTTAAACCAAGTGCTATTCCCACGACGTTCCAACCCACTCCATTGCTCTCGATGAAGGATGGTGTGAAACTTTACTATTTTAGTCCACACCAAATTATACCCTTGGGGTCAAATTACGTGAGACATCATAGTTGGATGCATGCATATTCACCAAAATCTCTACCTAAGTCTATCATCTAATTTAACTCATTGTGGATTTACCCGAATCTATTAACATTGCGAAATTAATAGAATTTGGCCATTGCAGTGGAACGTGGTTTAGGCGCAAAGTCACATGTAGAGAATATTGCAATCTATCTACACGAAGTAATATACCACGAGCGCAATGTAGTTTGACCCTTGGTTGGAAGTCGGTATAGATTGAGTACTAGAAAACATGTTACTTTTATTTGAGTGATGGTGTGGTGCTTAAGAGGCAACAAAAGGCGCTGAAGGGACCAGTCGGTCGGCAGCGGGTCTCTTTTTCATTCTGTTTCACTGCTAAATCTGAGCAGATGACTGCTTGTTTGTTTTTGTTTCGGGGGGGGAGGGGAGATACGGTGACATCTGTCCTCATGGAGAAATATCTAAAAGAGATATTATTATGCATCCTTGTTTTTGGAGACAACGAGACAAGACAAAAATATGAAGGTATGCTTCACTAATTAAAAATGTTTTAATAATCCAAAAACAAATATAGTTTTAATTTAACTACTTAACTTCCGAATTAAAATATATAATTTGAAGAGCAGAAGTCGGCCACCAGTATGGAGAATGAAGTCATCAAGTATTATTGAATCTGACTGTTATTTTGGAACAATAATATCTTAATTATAGGAAATCGTTAGGTCCAATTTGGAAAAGCTGGATCAGGATGGAAGGAGCTTCCAGCCAGGGAATCACTAGTTAAATATTTATTTATAGCTACGGCCGTCATCATCAGTACACGCCACTACTATTAACTAACGAAGAACATATATATTGGATGGAACTATATTGTGGAACATAAGAATAATTAATATTATGTAAGCCTCAACATATACAAACAATGTTTTAATATGTTTCCAAGTTCTTTTGCACGCCACTTACTATACTATAATTAGCTAAAATTGAGCCAAACTAGGAGTTATACTGGTCATCATGCTAGTCATTTTTGAATAAAATCGGTTTAATTATGGTTCGTATTTATTAATATGTACTCTTGACAGGCATCACATTTTTGGTAAATTGGTTGGATGATTTGGAGAGGAGTGGACAATGCCCACCTCCCCTCCCACCTCCCATTTATCTTCCAGCCTTCGCTGACGACTGACATGATTGACTTGACAACCCTCCACAAACAAGTTTGAATATTATGGAGAAATAAATATTCATTACAAGAAGAGCCCGAGCTGGAAGGCATAATATTTCCACATATGAGGCAGGTAGGTATTTTTTAAATTAATTTTACATCATCATGAGACATATAAGAAAGAAGATTTTAATAAAGAAAGTTAATTTTCGTACATGTTTCACGTTTAATCGCGATCCCAATTTTTAAAAAAATAAACCAAACGCTGCAAAGAATTAGTCTAACTTTATTCAATTCAATTTAGATTTAAAAAATTTTTTTTAAACTTTTTTTCTCTGTCTCTAGGCCTTTTTGAAGCACCATGGAATGCCCTTGCCAGACGGGACATTGGCACACCACACACAATCCCTGGAACGGCAAGTGTCTTCATTGGCATTCGGCTCGGGGTGGCAGTCCTCCCTTTTCTTCCAGTCGGAAACATCAGCCTCACAGCCGTACCCTAATTTCCTGGCGTTAGCGTGGAAACACCATGGAATCCCCTTTCCAGAGTCGACATCCGCACACCAGACACATCCCCTCTGACGACAGACGGCCTCTGTAGCTCCAGCGTCGGGGTGGCAGTCGAGGCGGCGGTCAAAGGCGACCTTCTTCTCGCAACCGTAACCCTTTGCAAGTGCTGCAAAACAAAAACGAGGTGAAATCAAAAAAATGCAATTTAAGTAAACTTCTAAAAAACAACAATAATTTCTAAAAATTGGTGTTTCAAAAAAATGTCTTTTTACCTGAGGTGGCGACGACGGCCACAATAAGGAGCACGATAAATAAAGCCTTCATTATGATAATGTATTTTGTTTTTCTCTTATTTCAGCCAAGATGAAAAGAAGACGCTCGTTTCAACAAATCTACTGGGATTATGATTAAAATGAGCATGCAACATCCCATTTTATACCATTGTCCCATGTATAATAATAGCCCACAAAAAGGAGCCACTTCATTTCAGCAGTGGTATGTATGGTGGTGTGATAAAAAAAACCTGGTATGGAAATTTTTTTTTCTGATTTCGGGGTGGTTGAATGGCGATGATTCATGATGACCCTCGGCTCCTCCGCACATTTTATTTGATAATGGTTGATAGGGATGAACTCGGGAAGAAGATTGACTCTCATTTCCCATCTCGCCACCTCACCTTTTTTCCACAAAAGCCAGCTACGCAAGCTCGATTCTAGGAAATACCAGTTTTTTTATGTAAATTTTTTCCTCGTCTGTGCTTTAGTAATTTTGTTTGTGAATTTATAGGATATATAAATAGGATGAGATGAGAATATTATACTGGATATTATAGGTGGTGAGGGTGGTGACATAATACTAGGTGGTATAGGTACTAGGAGACTAGCAATACTATATTTGAATTTATAGGATATATAAATAGGATGAGATGAGAATATTATACTGGATATTATAGGTGGTGAGGGTGGTGACATAATACTAGGTGGTATAGGTACTAGCAATAATCCTAGCATATAGCATAGCACTTACCAAGCTATGCAACCACCTCGAGGCAAATAAGCAACAGGTGTGTAATAAAAAGTAGGTATATTAATATCAACTGCTTTGTGTATATAGCAAATATTATTAGCATTAGCAGCACATGAAGCAAGTAGCTGTAATATAAAAAAAGTTGTACACCAACCAGTCCACCACCAAACGCCTTTCAAGCTTTACTTCGTAACAACAGGTGGTTCAAGAGGGCAGGCTCTTCTGCCGTAATACTAGTTGGTAGAGTCAATGTTTATAAAGTAAAGCTAGTGTCATAACATAATACGCATGCTAGTAATTTTTTGTTAGTTGACGCTGTAAAAGGAAAATATATATTTAGTCGCCGTTGGCGTCATTCCCATCTCGAGAAACTCGGGATTAGTCGGGATTCAGGATTTTTTTAATAGTTTATATGTATGGTATCAATGGTATGGTAAAATTAATGATTTGTAGTTTTTTCTGATGTCATTAATGGTTTTTGGATACACAAATTGAGTCAAAATCAAAACTCCGTCTTAGCCCAAAGAAAACTGTTAATATAATAAAACTTACAAATTAGGAGTAAAGAGACGCAATAAAAATAAGTCAAATGCTTTTATCAATTTATATTTTTATCAAGACATTTTCTTGAATAAGCGTAATAAAATAATATTATTGCGGCCATATGGCCATTTACTAAAAAATGATGTTATATTTTTAACCTATTTGTTATATATGCATTTATGTTAAATATATACACTTTAATCCAAAAAAAACAACTTTATTTGGTTGGTACACTTTTGAAACAATAGAATTTTGACCTATTGACCTTACTCCTGCTGCAGGGCATCATCCTCCTCAATCATCATCATCAATCATATCACAAATCAGAGAGATCCCATGCGATGCATTGTTTCGTCTAACCAAGCCAAAAAGTATTTCTACAAGTGCTTCAACATACCCCAATTCTGATTGCGGGAATCTTTAGCAGACCTACACATACACAACGTGACATTTGAAATGTCCTCATGAAATAGACAAAAAGTCAAAGAAAAAAAAATTAGTAGGTACACTTTTTTTTTAGAAAAACACCTGTTGTTTTTTTAAATTAAGAAGGTCAAAGGTTAAATTGACAGGTGACAGGTGACAGACACGGTGGTGAGCATAATAATAATTAAAATTATTTTTAGTTTTTTTGGGTATTTGTTTGTTTGTCAAAATTGTTGTTTTTTTGTATTTTTTTAATAATTTTTTTAGAATTCTTTTGAGCTGCGGCAGAAGAGGAGGAGGGGATTAGTATGGAACATCGGGAGGAGGAGGGGGAGGCAGTTGGAGGTAATAATACTACTTCCGAACCGGAGAAGAAGAAGAAGGATGAGAGAATAATGGGAGGTGGTGATCAAGTGGATGGAGGAAAAGGGTCGTCGTCGTCTCGGAGTGGGAGGAGAAGCAGTCACCACTGCCACTTTTCTGAACGGAGTGGAGGTGGTGGTAGTGGCAGTTGCCGACAGCACAGGTAAGGAGTAATTAATTGATAAAGGTCAAAGGTTAAAAATATTTCTTTTCTTTTTTTAAAAATTAAAAATAATGTATGTTTTGTTGATTGAAGGAGGAGGAGTAGAAGCCGGAGTGGAAGGCGACGACGCTCTAGGTCATCTGAACGGGACAAGGATAAGAAGTGGAGGAAGAGGAGGACGAAAAGTCGTCACAGGAGGGGAAGGAGGAGGTCCTCGTCTCGAACATCACGATCAAAGGGTGGATCTCGATCTGGTTCCTCCTCGTCGGACAGCCTTCGCCGGTCTAACTCCACCAGCAGCAGCGGCGGTAGCAGAAGTAAAAGTAGTAGTCGGTACTACTCGAGAAGGAGACGCCATCGTTGTCCAACTGCTTATGATGAAAATAGGTAAATAGCGCCGTGAATCAATTTATTGACACATTTTTATCAGCACTATTTAATTAGCTAACCATTAGTTAAGATATTTTAAAATTAAAAGTTGAAAAATCTGTAATTTTTAGTGATGATCATGACGCTTCCCAGTGGAACCCGTCTTCCAAGTTCGCTGAACACGATTCCTACAAATATCAGGAGCCCAGTCGGACCATCATGATTCGAGGATTGGCGACTCATTTAACTGAAGACGATGTAAAAATTAAACACCACCCACACGATGTGGTTTCCAAATTGGGCGACGAAAGTTTCCAAAAATGTTTGGAATAATTATTATGAATAATTGAAATTTTGATTTTTGTTGTTTTTTGTTTTTTTCAGTTGAGACAAGACATTGTGCAGTCCGGCGTTATGGTCAAGGACGTCCGTATCATACGACACCGGGACACTGGAGCATCCCGGGGATTTGGCTTTGCCGATTTCAACTCCGTGTCGGACGCCACCCGCTGGATTGAGCTGAGAAAGGGCGTGCTCGTGCTCAAGGACATGTTCCAGGCGAGCCTGGTTTACAGCGTGACAAAAAATCCGAGTGGCTTCCCTGTCGCTCTTCCGACGGACTGGATTTGTGAAAAAGTAAAATAAGAAACAACAATATGACAAAAAAAACAATATACATATTTCTTTAAAAAATTAATTAATAATTATTAATTTCTGATTTAAAAAAATTATATTCCAGTGTCAGAGCGACAACTTCAAACGACGAACGCACTGCTACAAATGTGGAGAGCAGAAACCAGAAACACTGGCTGAAATGAAGATGGCCTTGAGGGAGGAAACTAGTTTCCAACCGACTCGGAGTAAGCCTTCATCTACTCCATATATCCCACCCTAATAATTACCTATCAACGCTTTTCACTTTCATTTCCAAATTTTGTCACTCACAATCACAATCTGTGTTTTTGCTTTCTTTTTTTT
Source organism: Dicranocentrus wangi (assembly GCA_036850665.1). Lineage (NCBI taxonomy): Eukaryota > Metazoa > Arthropoda > Collembola > Entomobryomorpha > Entomobryidae > Dicranocentrus > Dicranocentrus wangi. Next base: position 7,262 of record JAANSN010004833.1, on the reverse strand, counting down.
CGCAGCCATAATTCTAAGTAATTTGGACACGCTGACGACTGAAGAGGGTGTTCTGCTCGCATTTCAAGTCCGACCCGACCTCGCCGCCATTCCCATCAAGAGCGTCAAGATCGCTCGAGAGAGTGCCACCTCCATGTCGTTGGGCGTGTGCTACGTGCAAACCAACACGGTCACGGACGGATCCCAACTCCACGATGCACTCTGTGCGGAGCCGATTGATATCGATGGGAGAAGAGGTAAAAATATAATTTAAAAAACTTAATTTTAACTATTTCAGTCTATAACTTGAAAAAATAAACTCGTGTCGTTGATTTTTATTTATTTATTTAGTTGCGACGTCATACGGGAAAATGTCGGATCCTGCATCTCTTCAAAAGAACCAAAGCGCTGCGGCTGAGGCTCTGGCTGCCGCCCAATGGACTAATCAACAAAAAAATGAGGGACCGCCACACGCCGTCACCACCACCACCACCACGTGTATTGCTACTACTACGACTCCACCTCCTTGTACCGAGGTGAAGACCGAGGTTCGGAAATAAAAAGCTGCATAATAATATGTTATTAGTTTGTTATTGATTAATTTTGTTATTACATTATTCCAAGCACCAACGGGAGCCTTTTTTACTGTTATGTTTTGTGCTGTTTTCAGGAGGACGTTGAAAAAATGGCTCATTATTACGCTTCGCTGTATGCCACAACTCCGGAGCAGTTTTCCTCGTATTTGGACTACTACCGGGAGTACTATCACCAAGAGGTGGGGTGGATGACTTTCTTTATATTCTGCCTGCGCTTCCAAATCTTTCCAAAAAATCACTTTTATTTATTTGTATTATTAAATCAGATGGCTAAAAAGGGATGCTCGAAACAGGAGTCAACTACAACTACTGGTGCTGGTTGTCACTCCTCCTCCACCACCACCACCTCCACCTCTTTCTTGTCAATTGGCGTTGGTGGAGCATCTGTAAAAGACAGTTTATTTCCAGAACCACCTCGGTCGGTTCTTCATAAAACTTCCAGAAACGAGAATCTTATACTCGGGTATTATATTTTTGCATTGTGTAGGGTTCTCAATCTCAAGCCTTTTTCGTCGGCCAGGGGGAATCATGTCCAAATAATAATGGATCTCGTCACGGTGAGTAGATATAATATATGTGATATCTGAAATATTTAGGATGAAAGAGTGTTTTTAGTAAATTTTTTATTTTTTTTTAAATATTTTTTGTATTCCAGAGACGATGAGTCTTAATCAATACTACGATAAGTCGTCGAGATGTGACGGTGCTACTGCTACCACTACTTTTGATTTATTCCAAACTTGAAATTATTCCAAAGGGGGATCCCTGCTGGGGCAACATCTCCGAGAATAAGGATAGGAAGGTTGATAAAGCCAAGAAAATCGCAAAAGTAAGAAGAAATAAGCATCAGCAAAAATTTAAAATCAAGAAAATAAGATTTTTTTGTCGGAAGAGTTTCTATTTTGTTTTACTGCTACTGTTTTATTATTTTTGTCGTAGGAAATGGAAAAGTGGGCCAAAACTCAAAACCTGAAAAGGTCTGGAAGGCTGGCGACGACGACACCGGCGGCGGTCTCCAAAATGGAAGAAAGATCTCAATCATCATATTATTCATCAGCATCAGCTTCCCTGAGCGAGGAACCTTTCAAAGCTGCAGAAAGTCAAAAATATAATATGAATAATGATATGAGCCAGGGCCAGGACTACGTTTATGCTGTGTCAGACGCACTTGTTCCCATTCCCATTTATGATCCGCCTGCGCCTGTGGTAATGACCCACGTGACGTTTTTTCACTCTTCTAAAAAGGAATTCCCAAGAATTCTCATTTAAAAAAACCTCATGTCAAAAAATATTCCCAACTTGTGTAAAACTTTATCTTATTTAAAAAACAGATTACAGACATTAGGATTCAAACTCTGACACGACCAGCGTCATCATCATCATCATCTCATCAGCCAAAGCTGGAGCCCGCCGAGTCCTGGAACAACAGTGGTCGTCGTGGTGGTGACTTCTCCTCCTCCTCCAAAACTGAAATGCTGGAGGGAAGCAAGATGATGATGATGCTCCAGGGAGAATGTAATAATAGCTTTGTGGATGAAAGCAAACTAGCTTGTGTTCTCTGCAAGAGGAGATTTGGAAGCAAGGAAATGCTTCTAAAGTAAAAAGCTGTTAAAAAAAATTATTCTCGACAAATTGCTGAGCCTTGATAGTTTTAATTGTTTTAATATTATAGTTTGTAGTTATAAATAATAATTGATGATTGATTAATGAGTAATATTTTCCCGATAGGCATGTTCAAATATCTGATCTCCACAAGAAAAACTTGGAATCTGTGAGACGGGGGGAATTATTACCACCATCATCATCAATTGGCTTGTCTTCCTCTTCCTCCACCACCACCTCGACCACCTCCACCTCATTATACCGAGATAGAGCAAAGGAGCGACGAGACCTGGTTGGCTCTTCTGAGGGAGTTGTTAGCAACGAGTTGAAGGTAGTAGTAGGTCAAAAATGAGTGTCAAAAAATTTGCGTCTGATATTCATTTAAGTTTTTTAAATCCATTTTTAATAATATTATTCTAATTTCTAATTTGGAACAACAGGACATGTACATCCAAGCCAAGGAAGACGCGTCCACAGATCAACAAAGGAAGAAGGAGGCGGAGGCATCCAGAAGAATCGCTGCTGGAATCCGGGAGGATAGTAACAACGTTGGAAACCGCATGTTACAACGAATGGGATGGACCGAGGGACAAGGGCTGGGAAAAGATAATCAAGGACGAACTGATATAATCAGGGTAACAAAAACAAAATGATATTTTTTTTTAAACTGTGTATAATTATTATTTTATTCGTTATCAAAGTAAAAGAAGTAGTGGTTTTTTTCAAAAAAAATAATATAATCTTAATTATTGAACTTTGAACTTTTATAACATTATTATTGGATACATCATTATATTATTATTTTAATTTTAGGCGGAACGGAGAGCTGGCAAGGTGGGGTTGGGAGTTCGACTTCCAGACCCGGCGGATGGTGACGCTGATGATGATGAGAGCATGGATCGTCAAACTAAAGTGTGGAAGGCGACTCTTGCGAGATACCGGGATCTGGAATGATATATCAAATCAAAAAAATATAGTTCCTTTTTATATTTACGTTTTTTTCTTTCAGAATGATTCCAAACTGGAGCTTCCAGTTTAAAACAAAATGTTTAAATCAAGTGTGTATTCGCATCTTTATATATGTTACGAAAATCCCAACATATTTTTATTATTGTTGTTATGTTATCGAATAAATTGTTTTGTTAGTTACGTGCAAGCAACGTACCAAAAACTATTGAAATGTCGGCATGCTCAAAAACGCCAATTTCGTTTTCTTCCCTGGTCCCTCCTTCATCCCCTCCTCCACATTTTCTGTATAATTATCATTGGTGCTCCCGCCTAACGGTGGATCTAGATCGAGGGAAAATGTTCTCGTCCTCGGAGCTGTCCCCATCATTCCAAGTCTATCATTGGTGGTGCTAAAATCGTAGTCATCGTCGTGGTCGTCGTCGTCGTTGTCTTCATCATTTTCATCAACAGATTCCCATTCGCCGTCATCCTCCTCCACCTCCATATTATACACCTCTTGCTTCACATTTACATTATGTGTACCACCACCACCTCCTCCTTGATCATCCTCCTCATCTTGTTTCTTCCGTGGACCAGAACCAGTGGAGCCCCCCATTTCCCCCGCAAACACTTTATCAATCCACCCATAATCCTGGCTCAAGTAGTCCCTCCAAACTGTCAGTCTAACTTTTTTCAACTGCTCCTCCCCAACACGCCCCTTTCCTCCTCCTCCCTTTTTGTTATTATTATTGTACTCAAAGGAGCGGAGCTGGCCCTGGTGGAGTTTGACACAGTCGCTCAGCTCCTTGTCCAGGAATACTTGGTTCACTCCGGTCAGCCTCTCAGGGGTGGTCACCCGGGGGAACTGGAGGAGGGACTTTAATAAAATGTTCGAGATGGAGTGCGCCAGGACGCCCAAGTCGTCTTCCGCTTGTAGCCCAGCTATTTCCTCCACTGTCCATGACTCTTTGGAAATGTCAAACAACTTCCGGTCAGTCTGAGTCTCCTTTCTCTTCTTGGGAAGCAGCTTTCCAACCGCCACCAGCGATTGAAACACTCGGAGACCCTCGCCATGAGTGATATACTCCAGTTGATCTCGAACATCCTTCAGTTTGTACAACAGGCCGGTGAGCTCGCAAAACTTGGCCGAGAGCAGCCTCCGCATGCCCATGTTCACCGTGGAGCCGTACTCGTCGCCAATGACGCTAAACTGGAAGGCCTCCGTCCTCACCAAGTCGTTAAACATGACGACAATCTGACGTCCCAGCTCCTTGAACTCTGGATTCGCCCCCTTTGGAAGCTTCTGAATCGTCGCGATAAAGACGTGCATGGCCAACAGGTCCCTCGAGTCCATCAAAACCTTCTGCTTCCGAACACTCCGATAGCTGAGCGGCTGCCCGGAGTGGAGCAAATAGAGGAGGAAGAAGCCGCCCAGCTGCCGCTTCAAAAAGGGAGGGATCACCCCGCCGGAAGGGTCCACCACAAACTTGCGCCAGGGGAGCAGCCAGGCCGTCTTGGCGGCGTCCAGAATGATGACGTTGACGCGGGCCCAGTGCTCCAGCCGCTGACCCATCCCGGCGGCTCGGAGGTGGACCGAGGTGGAGGCGCAGCGGAAGATGGAGCCCAGGTCCGCCCGCTGAGCCGCCCTGCACAGGTCGGGAAAGAGCCAGCCGTCGGAGCGGACAAAGTCGGAGACCAGCTTGTCAAATTCGGTGTGCACTCCGGCCCAGAATTGGAGGAGGAGGTTGGGCTGATGAAAGTAATTCATTGTAAAAAAAAAGTATATAAAAAACGTAGATTTACAAACTAATTAACTTTTTTACTAATTAACTAATTAATTTTGTAATTAAAAAATATTATTTCAGTCAGAGATTTTAAAAAAAGTCGAGAGTGGAACGAGATCACAAAAAAAAAGTTGAGAGTTGTGATGAATGTGATGATGGGAAAAAAGGGAATGTAAACAAAGATCAGCTGACTGACGATGAAATCACTTTGCGGGAGCACGAGAGCATTTCTATTTTACGATATTATGATGGAACGGGAAAAGGGTTATCCGCTAATGATTTCTGTGGTAATTAATTAGAATTATTATTAATTAATTGAATTTGAATGTGGACTTAACTTGAAAATTACTTTGTTTTTCAATTTTTTATTTTTTATTTGTTTCCAGGTGTTGTCCAACATTTTTCAAAACTGTGTGTCCTCACCAAAGAAGACATTCGGGATTTCCGAATACCCAGGATCGGTGTGGCGCCGGACGGATTACCTGCTCATCTTTGTGGAGCAGAGCACGCCTACTAGTCCCCACCCCAGGAGAACGGTGAGGAGGAGGAACGGAACCCCTCGCAGATCCCTCCAAGATCTCTGCTTCCACCACCCCAGATGGAACATGGAACGCTGTATATATATCCAACGGAGTTTAGAAGCGGAGTGGATGGACTCGTCGGTCGCCTACGACATCATCACCAACAATAAGAAGAAACTATACCGCTGCTTCTTCGTCTTCCCCAACTGGAAGTTNTTCGTCTTCCCCAACGGGGAAGTTTGGGCGGGGTCGGAGTTGGAGTGCGATGCGGAGGTCCAATATTTTGAAACTCGGCCGGGGCCTCTGGATGCACGAACGAGCTCTCCACCTCAAGTCCTGCAGATTCACGCATGTCTCGCCCCCCAAGAAGAGGATCCTGTTTGAGAAGACGCCGAGCCTGAAAAAGGTCACCTTTGGCCTTTGAGAAAGTATAGTGTTTCAAGAGGACCAGGACCGATGTCAACTGTTATTATTGCAAGCAATACCTATACCTCCTCCAGAAGAAGATGAACCACCTCTGTCACCTCCTCCGTCCGACTTGTGACAATCCCGGTCCACCGGACGAGAGTGACTACTACGACGGTCGACGAGTGGTTGGCTCTTACCACCTCCTGCGGGCTCGAGACGCTATTATACCACCCCGCCTCCGAACCCTGGCCTCAAACGCGGAGGAGGAGATTGAGGAGGCAGGAGGAGTCATCCTAGAACATCTCAAAGAACTCGAGATTGCTGGCTACGAGTTGGTGGAGTTGTTGGCGAGATGGATGCCTCACGTCCAAATCTTCCGGATGTCCGCTACCCTTCCCTGCCATGCCATTTTCACGGAGAGACTTGTTCCCACCGGTGTGGAAAGAGTCCCTCAGGGAGCTGAAGCTCCTCTCACAGGCAGCTCCACGGGACTGGGGGGACTGGACTACCCCGGAGGCTACCGAGAACATGACATGCTCCAACCTGGCGCCGCTTCCACGTCCTCCGAACGTGATCTCGCTATAAAGAAGTACTTTTATTATTATTATTATTCACATATATATTGTTTCAAAAATTATTTAAAAAATATTAAATTAAAGTATAATTTTGTGCTACATTTGTGCTTCTTGAAAAGTTTCGAAATGGAGCATCCCCACTCGGTCGGGCTTGGACTTTGGATATCAATTGCGTCCATTTTATTATATTCCCCATGCTAACTGAGGGCTCGTCCCTCCTCCACGGATTCCTTTTCAACTCTGGAGCGGCTGGAGAGTCTCAAAATTTACGTGGTTGCTATTTAAAGTAAGACCACCACCGTAGTAATTGATTTAGCCGGCCGGATTACATGAATGTTTGTCTTTTTTTTAATTTCAATTAATTTTTCCTCGTTTTATTCCACAATCCGATTTTCTATATTACAGATGAAAAGAAAGCTCCTGCTTCCAACTGCTTTATTCTCGTTGGAGGAGGAGGAGGAGGAGGAGGAGGGGAGGACATCCTCGTCATCAACCAACCTGACCGTGGTGATCGAGAAAATTGACTATATGATCCTCTTCTCTCTTTTTGATTAGTTAGAACAGAACGTTATTTATTTATTTAGAATATTACAAGTTACAAGACAAATAAAGTTTATATTTAATCAATATTATTATATATCCTCCTTCCTCATATATATTTAGAGATTTTAATTGTATTTTATTTATTTATTCTGAGACATATGATGACAATGTGGACTGACTGAGACTGAGACGATAGTACATTGATTTCTGGTAATAATATCTCAAGAGATCAGTTTTGCAAATCACAAAATAGGAGATTGAGATTCGTAGTATTAACTTCTTAAAACCCTGTTTTATAACATATTT
>JAANSN010004832.1:0-13908 GCA_036850665.1 Dicranocentrus wangi | reverse complement strand
AATGCCACTGACCATCATCTTCATGTTCGGGCCCTGGAGAATGCGACGGAACCAAACGCATCTCAACAGAATGCCACTGATGCTGCTGCTGCCGCTAAGAAAACTCAACCTCATCGCCGCGACGACAAGGACGCCAAAGCCGGCAGCAAAGACGATGACAGCAACGACAGTGATGATGACGATGACGATAATAAGAAAACTGCTGGTCAGCCTGCTCCCGAAAGACCTGCACGAGCTGTTTCTCCAAGGTTATCGGGTGTGGTTGATCGCATGATGCAATATTGGAATAAGTAAGAGCTATTGATAAGCCACGATCTATTTCTTTCAACTTTTAAACCCTTAGACTAGTCATCAATATTTTAATTTTTACCATATAACCAAATACCTATATGTATTTTATAGTAACATTTTTTGTCAAGCGTCCTATCATGAAATGCCAAATACAACGTAGTTATGCTTGATTTTAGTAATACAATTGAATTTAAAAGGAATGTAATAAGAATTACCACAAACTAAACGTTTTACGCGTATTTTTCGTTTACAAACAATTTTATGCATATTATACATATCTCTTTCTTCAGAGGTCTACTGAGTAAAATCGAACAATAAATACAAATACGTATTACATGATGATCCTTATAGCCAGCATGATTTTTTTGCATTCTGCATCATCAAACTAGTTCATATCAGCGTCAGCAGTGTCAGCAGTACTGAAGAATTGAGCTGAGCAATAAGTGGTCTGCGAAGTCAATATTGCCACAGAAAGGACACTGGTTACATATGTACACGCGAGGACCCCTTTTTCTTTTCGTTTTTACGATGACGATGATGAACGTGCAACCAATTGCCCATACAGCATAAACATCCTTTATGGGGAATGATAAAATGATGTTGGTGGTGGAGCCTTATTATGGAATGTGTATAAATACAGGTGATCTGTGGACACACCTTGGCAAATCTCATTTAACTCTGTTGTTGGTCACGTAACTTACGTAGCAAGGCAGAGATCATCCAGCTTTTAAAAAATCCGTATTGTGAAAAGAAAATTCCTTCACAATTGGAAAAATTTCCTGAAAGTTCACATTTTATAAAAGGATCAATTGACGAGGGGCGACTTCAAAAGGTGTGCCAAGGAAAGTGTTTTCCGAAAAAATTGCTTGTGGAAAGTATTTTCAAGTGAATTCGTTAAATTATCAGTGAGTCCAGTGGGGGACACAATGAAAGTGGTCGTGGTTTTGGCCGTGTGTCTCCTCCAAAACGGAGGAGTTTTTGGAGCAAATCCTAATTACTCGTATCATGTTAAAATTGACGATCCAGCTCATGTGAACTTTCAGGAAAAAGCTGAATCTCGAAAAGGCGAATTTGCTCGTGGATACTATAGGTAAGGATTCAACTTCAAGATTGATTCATTATATTGCAAAAAAAAGAGTGTGAACTCGACAAAGGGCATAAATTTGTTTGTAGGAATGTAACTTTAGACTCCTGCCCATTGAAACATATTTTTTGCTTTATTCCTATTGAGTATTCGATTGATATATGAATCCATACAAAATAAAAACTTACCTATATCGTCTTAGGTATGTTAGTGTACGAATAATAACCTGGTAGTAATTAGTGTCAAAAACCGCATTGTGGCAAGAGTCGTTTCAATTACTAATGAAATGTATGCTCAATCCTTCGAGTTAGTTACATAACAAGATTAATTATTATAGTGACATGTTTTAGGCACGAACGTACGCGTACGCAAGCAGGTTCGACTGGTGTGCCGAGCCGACTGACTGCAGACAGAAAAGTGCCAGGCATATCATGTTTACTGCATTTCCTCATTCAAAGTGTATATTATATAGAGACAGAGAGAAGGAAAAGACAATAGAAAATACTATCCAAATTCACGGCGATTTACACGTTACGCGAAGCTGATTACGTAGAAGACTAAAAGACGAGTTCCCTTACCATCGAATCAAAATTTTCATATTTTTACAACCACAATTTAAATCCAATCTATATCTAGGAGGATCTATACAAACCATGATCTATATTATGTTATACTACAAAGAGCTCTTATTTATACATGAAGAACGTCAATAATGTTTCATTAATTTCAAATATGAGTTCTCAACTGGCTTGGCAAAAAACTTTCGTGTTTGGGATTGGACATACATACATGTGTACACATGTCATCATAAATGCTTTAAAAGCAATTTAAATCAAGTCGGTAATAATTATGGTGAGATGGAGGTGATGGTGACAGGCTACCTCTCTTCAAAAAATGGAATGAAAAATACAGGTGTTGCTGTGTTAGCCGAGCCACAAAATATCTTCAAGCTATAAAAGGATTTGTTGGGCAGGACTCAGTTTATCTTCAATTGTCATTTTCATTACTCCGTTTCTTGCTTCTTTAGTGCCTCAAGCAGGGATTTTGATTAGAGCAAAAAAAATATTCTGCATCATGCTCCCGGTCGGTCAACCACATGTATCAAACAAGAGTAATAAATATTTGTGCATAAATGGAAGAATAACAATATTTCAACTGCTATTTGTTCTACAACTTTAGGAAGGGCCACTGGTTTTAAAACAACTCAAAAATCATAAAATCGATCTGAAATCATGAAACCACAAAATACAAAGCGAAAGCATACGTACGGCAATCCAGCTGCATCTAAATAACTATTTTGGATGACTCAGGTTTATGCATTGTGCATAGCAAGGGCAACATCATATTCTACTTGAAGTATGTATGCGGCTTTTCTAGTCCACATTTCACATTTGATGGCTTCATTCTCATCCTGTCTTGTAAGATTAATATTTGCTAAGGAGTTTCCCATACCATAAGATGCGTACACGTGACAGCAAACATGATGGCTTAGGCCAGTCCAAATACCCATTTCGCCTCCCACCTGACACATTTCCGAGAATGCTCGAAGGGAAGGACTTTTCCCCCGCTGGTAAACCTTGATAGTGTGTACCATCTTATGGTGCCTATCTGCTTTTGACTCACTGACTGAATGTGCAAATCATTCAACACAACATCCTCTTCCCATTGTTCTTTCTTCAATTGAGATGTTCTAATACCAAACTAATTGGTCGTCGCTGCTTGAAAGAAAACCGCACAGAACAAAAAAAGTACTCGTGAGACCACCATGCTTGGGGAAAAGTGATAATATTTCAAATAATCCTATTCATTCATTTCCTGTGCGGACTGCTAGTGTTGAGCTGTATATTGTGTGTGAACAAATGAAGCGTGTAAAAAACATTACATTTGAGTTTTTTTGTGTTTCTACTTTCAGCGTACTCGAGCCCAATGGCGCGTTACGTACAGTATCCTATACAGCGGACGATAGTGGTTTCAACCCCATCGTGAGCTATTCCTACGGCCACCCTCAGTCATCTGTTACGGTGACATCGGCCACCGGAGCCGCATCCATTCTCAAACAACCTGGAGTGTACGCCCCAGCTTATGTAGCTGATAACCGAGTCCAAATTGTGGACAAATCCAATATTTATGCTGCACCTCCACCTGCCATCAACTTTGAAGCTTTTACATTGCCAGGGCCATCCGCTCCTGTTGTAGTACCAGCTCCATTGAGACAAGCTGCCCCTGTAAAACTTGCGTCTGCCGCCATTGCGACTAACTATGCACCTGCGTACGTTCCACCTCCAAGGGCATATTTACCCCCTCCACCTCAAGTCCTTGCCGTAGAGCAACCTCAAGTTGTAGTCCAACAGCCTCAGGTTGTGGTTCAGCAACAACCACAAGTTCTTGCCATTCCACAGCGCCAAGTAGTTGTCCAACAGCCTCAAGTTGTTGTTCAACACCAACCTCAGGTATTCGCTGTACCACAACAACAAGTGGTCGCAGTTGCCCCACAGCCTCAGGTAGTTGCCGTTAAAAGGATTCGCCCCGCCAAGTTTCTCACTGTCCCTGCTCCACAACCTGTCAAGGTCATCGAAACCCCTCCAGCAATCGCTGTTGTTAAGGACTCCTATGCTGAACCACCAAGGGACACGTTTAGAGATCCTGGTGCAGCTACATACGCAGATTCTGTCAAAATCAGCGAACCTACTGCTGAATATGGTCCGCCAAACTACGTGCCACCACCTCTGATCACAGAGGAGCCTGTCAAGGTCAAGGTTGTTGAACAACCACCCGTTAAAGTAGTCCAAACCACCAAGGTTGTTCAACCAGTCATTCAAGAAGAGATTGCCTATGCTCCACCTCCACCACCAGTTTTTGCAGTTCAAAAAGTCGCCGTTGCTGCACCTCCACCAGCTATTGTACAAACAGTCCAACCTGCTGCACCCATCGTTTCTGGACTTTACGCTGGGGCAGTGGGATTCCACACTCACACCGTCAATCCCGACTCCTACGTTCACAACTACGGTACTCAAGGATTCCAAGTGACATCCTCAAGGAAATTTAACAAGGCTGTTTTGGCTGTTCCAGCAGTACAAAAACAACTCATTCGGGCTCCAACCCCGGTATATGGACCACCTGCGGTTGCTGTTCAAACAGCAGTTCAACAACCTGTTCCAGTTTATGGACCACCTCCAGTAAAAGTTTACGAGCAACCTCGACCTGTATACGGTCCTCCTCCGGTAAAAGTTGTTCAACAGCAAGTTGCCATTGCTCAGCCAGTCGCTGTACAAACGGTAGCTCCAGCGGCTCCTCTATACGCCGCTCCAGCTCAACCCCTCTACACCTCACCACCAGCTCAGGTAGCTATTTCCGCCCCAGCAGTTTACACTCACCAAGCCCAAGTAGCTTTACCTGCCCCAGTTTTAACTCATCATCAAGCTCCAGTTTCAGCCCCAGTTCTTGCAGCTTCACCTGCAGTTGCGGTATCAGGAAAGAAGCAAAACCCTCTCACTTTCGCCTACTCTTATGACCAAGGAGGCGCAAAGGTTACACATTCTTACTCGGGAAGTGGATGGTAAACTTTAAGAAAACAATATAAAAACACCAACTTTCGCATAATTGACTGATGATAACAAGCAGTTCAACCATCGTTTATTGGGTATACATATATAATTTTATTGTTGACCGAATTAAACTTAATAATCTTGCCGTCATCTTTCATGTAGCAACTCTCATAATTAGATAATCATTCTGATATATAAACTATCTCGCACACAATTACTATATTCATTGAAATTGGAAATGTGTTACTCACTTGAAGAAAAACTGGTAAGTAAGTAAGTATAGTATGTGCCTACTCTAAAGTAGTCCTCACTTTCTTTTAAACTACCTATTAGTACACCTTTTCCCCTATACTTACGGTAATTATTAGCGTGGACGAAGACAAGATGAGTATTATTCAAATTGGTCCCAATAATTACCTAAACTGTTGTACCATCAACTTACTCATTCATTGTATAAAAATATTAGAGATTGTAGATAGTTATAGTTTTTAGGTGGGAGGACTAGGACATTATTCACAAATTTTTAAGTGGTGGTTCCATTGTTTTTTTTTTGCTTATAGAGCCATTCAATTGTAGCGTTGTGTATCCTGTTCTTCTGTTACGATTGTTATGATAATATGATATCTATCTCTACAAGACGAAATGGCGCCTTAAAAAATGTGTAATCATTCAATCCAGCGGAGTGTACCTTTATATCGCGTGCAATTATTATTAATATTATTACGGCAAACCTTTCGTCCTTCTTGAAAGCGGTTATTGAATGAGAAATGATAATTTGTACTGTATATTTCTTAATATGTTAATAGCTGAAAGCATTATTGGTGCGGTCTGGTGTGTGTGGAATGGATGTGATGACGTGTTTATTGGAATTCATTATGGTGCTTCTTTATTATATGTAGGTATTTCTGTCTGGCTGTGGGGTGCTTTTATCATTGACATTTGACATTGCAAGATGAATATGTAAGACTACAAGTTTGTTTTTTACTGTATTCTACTTCTGTGAGTACTTTTTTTGTTTATTGATCCTAATCCTGTTGTGATTTTGAATGTACCTGTGAACTTTTTTTTTGTATACTTAAGGATAATAATGATTTCTCTTTTACTGTTTAACTTCCTCGCGTGTTGTGATTGTAAACTGCAACTGTATTTATGTATCTTTGTAGACACGTCGACGGGTTTCCCTTGTTATTACGATCTTGAAATAAAAAGATGAGTCATTTTTCAAGTCATAGCCCAAGTTTAATATTATGGTTGACCCTCCTTATTATGAATGGCGACTAAAAAGCTAAATATAAACGCATTTCATTCGTATATGAAACTTTTCCCCTAAAAAGATTTCATTTTAATGTCACCACCTGCTGCTCCGCTGCAAAATTAGTGAATGGCAAATGCATAGCTAAAAATGCAACTAAACTATTATAAAAAACTAATATGGATATCTGGCAGAAGGATGAAGGCGAAAACCATTTGATCTCACATATGCCCTGTCAAACATGACCATCTCTTCATCTCACGCTAACTCCTTGATGTGCATGTATTTATTTTAAAATGTTAAACATCAAACATCACAGCCAGTGTGACATTCTTTACTCTTAACATCTCGATACAGTACAGATTTGGATGAAGTTTGGCTTTCCGCAAGGAATTCTTGGAGCTGTATCTCACACATCTGTAAAAAAAATCCATTTGAGAAACCAAAATGGTATAAAAGGTTTCCATTCCACTTACACCATAATATTTCATGTACTGTTGTTCACTGGGATGGCCGCTCTCTGCACTTACGCTTATAGCTGTGTAGCTGTAGGAAAAGGTAAAAAATGAAGGTTTTCCATTGACAATGACCTGGATCTCTATTGAAGTTTGCTTACAATAAATTAGCGTGTAGAATAGGATTTGGATGATGATCCTGAGCATAAAAGGAGACAATCTGCATATTATAATGTATAATATATATTTGGGTAACATGATACCACCTGTTTTGGATATGAACGAGCTGAACAAATTTTTGTTACCTTTGTTCATGACATTCCCTGGAGTTAATCAAACTGGATTGACGCATAATGTTCAATGTAAAATGAACTAACACCAAACACCAAGGGTGCAAATGCGAATCGAAAGGGAGTTTTTTACTACTTTGCTATATACCGAGGCGACGACTTTATTGAAAGTTCTATATTCCATGTATGCAACAACAAAAAGGTGACACTCGTGTACTGCTGTGATCTGGTTTTGTTGGAAATGGGCAATGTGTAAAGCAACTTTGATTTTTCCTAAAGCAGAAGTTGGCGAACGCATTCATGTGGCTCTGGTATTGATGCATCTTTGTATTGGCAAGGTCATTGAATTACTTTAGTTTATTTTTCACAGTAAGCATTTAGTTTTTATTGATTTGACATTCACGTCCTCACTTTGAATCATATATAATTACTGAGTTTATTGAGTGCTTGAGTGATGCAGTTTATATAGATCTTTTGATCTTTAATAATGTTAATACGTCGATGCTAATAATTATTATTATGTATTTACTTGTAAATACTAGGAACTACTTTTACCACCTGTCTATCTACACAGGTAGTTTTTTACTTTTCGTTAAACAAGAAAATGCTCTTTCATTTATATATACGTGCTTTAGGTAAAATGTTAAGGAATTACGAATTTGGGTATGGCTTAATGAAGTAAACTAAACCAATTTAAATAGGCATACAAATTGTTGGTTTTAAAAATTGAATACAACTTGAACCAATAGAACATTATATTATGTCGTGCGTGCAAAGGAAGTCTGTATTTTGTACTACGTGTTTATTCATTCATTCATATTATTATATTAGACAGGGCCATGTCAGTTGGGTTTGTCCTGATTCCTGATCAATTGTGATGTTGTCATATTTCATAAAAATCTCATTTTGTGTCTACACCACCATACCACCACTATGCTAGATACTCTAAATGTGTCGTAGTTCGTACAACTTATGATGATATAACCAGACTACTAACTAATGTATACATATTGAATGGCTTCTGCTGACAGTATCGCAAATTAAACGCTTTGCATATCAATGAAGATCAGGGAAGTTGGCAAATTATGATTACTTGCCAACTTATTATGATACACATCTCCTAACTCGAACCTGCTTGTGCGGTGGTGCGCATTGCACACATTTCTGTCCGTCCGTACGTAGCCTGTACCCATAACCTTTGCCTTCTCCTTCTTTTTTATTGTAATTTTTCTTTCATTTTGTTCATAGAGGCTGATAGATGGACCATAAAAATGAAAAGAATTAATTTACTTTATTACATATTCATCATATTATAATCGTTGTTTAGGGAGGTTCTTCAATAGAGGAGTAACCATACACTTTTTGCAGCTTAAAAATGAAATATTTAAAGTACTTTCTAACCTAAGGACATAGGTTAACAAGGGTCTTTTCAATGAATTCTAATGGAGAGAAGACGGTATTGCGCATTTCTTTGTTGAGCACTTAACGAATTCGTAGCATTGAAAGGTGAATCTACACGTTTATATGCTGCAAGTCCAAGATATTTATGACTTTTGTTAATGTAAAAATGTTGATTCGGTTCACAGTTGTTTCAAGCCTAGGACAAGGTAGTTAATGTAGGTATAGTGGTAAATCGCAATCCCACTTTGCATTATTGCACTGCTACATTATTATATTAGCCGATGGACCGCATCGTCTTTCATTTTAAAGCACAAGTCTATTACGCATCATACATGTCATGAAGAATTGCAATTGCAACGTGGGGAGGAGGGTAATGTAATACTGAATACTAATCAGGAAGAATCGATAATCAGTGTATGATCAATCATCACGAGACAATTGGAACTATATCAGTCAATCATTTTATGAAATCCGTTGACCACCTCATGATTTTATGTATGTATAGACGATCATCTACCCCTCCTTCTGACTACCGTAACATTGTATAAAGATATTAGTCTTGGTAATTATGTAATGCTGTTACTTGCTGAAGAGATTATTAAGAAATGCCATTCGCTCATTCGGCTCCATGTCAAATCACTTGCTATATTTAAACAATCCTTCGATTTTTAGTATTGGCTATATAAATGTATTCGAATGTAGTATTTGAACAACATAGCACGGAAGCAAGATTGTTATTAGTTATGTTATAAAACGCAAGTCAAGATATATTTTTGTAATCACGGAGCAACATTATTTACAACAACAACAACAACCAAAAGGTACAAAAATTTATAGTCAGTAGTTCAGATTCGTGAAGTCGGCTGTCGCCCTTTGATATTGTGCATTTAAGGTATCACTCCAACCAAAGACGGAAGAAGCCAAATTTGTCAGATTTGCACCAGTACTACCACTCCAAAAATGAACAAATTCCCCTCGATTCATGACTCTAGCAAATGCTGTGCTATCACCGGCCGCTTTGGGAAAGTTTTGTTCACGCACAATTAAGAACCTATTGAGGACCGACCCACCTCCGTATGTTTGGTAAATGACGAGGTACCACTGGGTAAACAAAGGAATGGAGGCAATGTTATCTTCACTCTCTTGCCTTACTTTGACTGCCCACCTGTCCCGATCAGCCAGTCTTCCCGATCTGGCGTACAAATCGTAAACGAAGATTTCAGCCCAGTAGGGCTCTGGACCAGGATACCGAATACCCCGGGAAGTTGTGGAGACGATTTGAGCTATATTTTGAACAATCAAGTCGGTGTTCGAGGCATTTTCAACAGACCAGTCAGACGAGCCCACCTCGATCGAGTTGATATTCCTAGTATCACTATCCAGATAAGTGGAATAGTTTAGATCTTCAGCTAGTGGTTTTCCACGAAGCAAGAGATATAACCGGTTTCGTGGTCCAAAATTTCCATACATCATAAATACTTTGTCCCAGATATTTCTCGTGAATGTAATTGGCCACAAAAGGGATTGGGGGTTTGCAACATTGGGGGTCTCATAATAAATTGCAAGGCTATTCTCGTCATTGGCTTTGTAATACTTCGATAGTTCCTCTGTCCAATGGGATAGTGATTCTGTTGTTGTTGTTGAATTTCCAGCAGGAGTAGTAGCATTGACTATACAGCCTTTAAGTAACAACAATAAAATCAAATTATAGATAATGACTATAAGGTATAAATATTAAAATTTAATTCTTAATAACTGAATAGTTGCCTGCGTCTTGTTGTACTGTGCAGACTTTAGCCGTGGGAGAAAAATGAAGGGATTCTGGACATTTCTCAGGTTTACGGATTTCTATTTCGCCTCTGCATATGCAGAATTTGGAACAATCCCCGTGATGTGCATATCGTCCGGCAGGCATGTTCATCGAACATAAACACAAGTCCGAAACTGGAGGATGGGTTACATTTTCTGTAATAACGATCACAGTAGGTCCTCTACCCAACGTATTAATCCTATTTTGTAAGTCATTGGGTTTGCTCGCAAACATTATTCCTAGCCACGTTAGGTACGGTCTAAGATTTACAAACATTTTTTTGAACGGATCCGAAATACTTTGTAAGTTATTTACTACTAGAGTACTTCGATAGATTTAGATAAAGTGGCTTTAAAAATACTTTATATTCACAGTTTATAATCGTTCGCTCGCAATACTTCCAGACACTCAAGCTTGATCTCGTGTAGGAAGGAATCGATTTATACGTGAACTGAAATATGATCGTATCATGATTCACGATCAAGATGCAGATGTGATGGAATGAGGAAATTCATGCTATTTGCCAAGCGAATTAGAGTATTAAAATTGTTATCTGCTACGCTATAATATTACGCTATAAAAATACCACAAATACTGATTCCTGGAACGTGTGATGTTCTCAGTTGTTCAGTTGAAGTTTCACGTTCATATACTAGCACTAGGCTTACAATACAATTTGTGATCTGTGATGTAACAATGAACTTGTTGCGCACGTCGTGAATGTTCCATTCAATTGAACTGTTGTCAGTGTATGCTGAATAACACAAAATATTTGGAATATATTTTATTGCAATATTCCTATTCCTACTTAAATACACGGAAGGTAACGAAATATATTAATATTACCCTACCCTTACATGTATACTGACGAATTGTCAGAGCATTTGCTTTAATTAAATTGCATATTATACGGACTGCAGGCTAAAATTATCGTTGCAAATTTATGCACCAATTCAGTCCGCTTGGGTTGGATTGTCAATTGTGACAGAGTTTTGAATGGAGCTGTAGTTGTATGATACTAACTAATGCGTATCGTCATCGTCTTCATGGAATAGCCTGTGATGTATCATATCTTCACCTGCTAGTGCAAAACTACAAAATCCAGATTCTGTCAATTTTACCTTAATTAGTTTGCCTCTCTTATATCATTATAAACGACCATGGCATGACGCACACGTTTTGAATATAAATTCTGTTACCGAAACTTTATTTTTTCTACATTTATCTACTTGAAGTGTCTAATCATATACATATACACATTTTAACTATTTATTAGACGTATAGCAGCAAGAATTAAATTTACACAATTATCTATACATAACTCTAGGATCCATAAAGGATTTAGTTTTATAATTAAGTTTGCGGTACAAAAACTTCAGCCTTTTCTTCAAGAAATGATGCGAACGAGGATATCCCCGAAGTTGATTACCAAAGAATGCACGTTTTCTCAATAGCATCTGGAATCAGTAAAATCAAATATGTTATATACTTATATTAGACATCCACGTAATACTATCAACATCAACATCAACATTTTTTTAGTAATGGGGATACGACAGGCAGATGATAAATAAATTAAATTTGAATCTTTAAAGCATGTTGACATTTAACATTATTAATTTCATAGCATTAAAGTTTTACCTGATATTCATTGCCCTTAAAGCCTCTTAGCCATGATGGAACTCCATACGCAAATTTAATTGGTTGAATATTTTCATCATCCCCTAAAATGTCAATATAGTCATTTTGACCAAACAAGGCTTTTTTCTCGGACCAACTTTTCTTCGGTACATATGGTGGCATCGGTAGCATTTTACTAGTTTGCACACGAGGAAGAAGTCCTCTGAAGTCGAGCTAGAAAATTACAAAAATCATCAACATCAACAATGATAGATCACAATTTCTAGGTACAAAAGGGTGTGCAATGCTGAATGCACACTAAAATGAAACTCTAGCTGTTTTAAACATAAACTTATAATGACACTCTATAGTGTCAAGTGTTAACCTTGTCATCATATCCCCATCGTCTTGTGGAAATTTTCGGCTTATCTTCAAAATACCGGTAGCGGACTGGAGTTAGGAATGCAGCCGACAAGGCACCCGTTGATGTTTTAAAAGCGTTAAGAAGGCCATTCCCGCAGAATGATGTTAAGGAAGATAGTGCAGACATTTGTGAACAATTTTGTAAAAATCTCAACGCTCATCAACATCAACACCACCTCCTAATTAGTTTCTTCTAAACTTCACTGCTTCTGGTCACTTTACAATTCTCAATACACTGGATATTACCGACTCAACATGTAATTAGTCCGGTCAAACGCAAACTGCTGATTTTCGGGTTTACTTTTGCAGATAGAGCATATTATTAGTTTAGTATACAAATTGCAAAGATTGTGTTATTGTACGTGTCGTAGATGTCAAGAAATGTGCAGTTTAATTGAAAATTTGCAATAATTGTAACTTGTGTAAAGAAACAAGCACACACTACTGCGCTGCGCACTGCACTGTTATTGTATTGTTGGGTAATTTTTTATAGTATTTACCTTCTGAAGCCGAGCGTGTTGAAATATATGTTACCGCTACAACATGCTTTCCTCAATGTTTCATGTGAACAAGGACCCACATGGATGGCATTGGTTATGGCATGGCATGGCATACCATTTTTTCTTCACTTTTCATTTCCATTTCACATTCATTTTGAAGGCGAAGACAAGCACAATATGCACATGCACAAAGATATTTTAGTACTATATACTACTTCTAAGCACACACATCACATCTCTAGATCATGGAACCGTTACGCTGCGCCGTTTGCTACTGGCTGGAATGAAACTGGATTACTGGAAACAATAGACATCATCAACTGGGAAGTTAGGTGTCATGCCAAATTGGAAGCAGCAATTAGCAATAGATTGTATAACAGAAACCAACAATGATAAACACAGCGAGCATATATACTTCTTATTCTATGGATAAACATGAAACGCGTGAACTTTTTCGTACGAGAATTAACCATTTAATATTTAAAGACTCGATAATTTTTCATTGCATCATCTGCTCATTTTTCTTACCTTTGCCAATCGTTGTGAAAATTTTCAGTTTTCAGTATAAAAGTTTTTTTCCCATCCATTGGTAATCAGCAGACATTTAGACACTCTTTTTGATACCTTAGAGAAACAGTTACGTAACTAATTTTGGAAAATCATGTCACAAACGACTGTCTCAACAACCGTAGCGAAAGCGAAACCAGTTAGCTCTCCTAGTGGTGGACCCGTCGCTTCACAGTTCAAACGTTTGGGAACTCCATTGATACTCCCTCCAGGGTACGGATGTGTTGTTATCACAGGAGTTGGAAGTATGATGCTACTCTCATGGAAAGCCATGAAAGTTGCTGAAGCTAGGAGAGATTTTAAAATTCCTAACCCGCTGACGTATTCGGAAACCTGCATGACATTCAATTGTGTTTACAGGTACATCTTCCATGGAAAAGCTTCATTTTAATGTCCTTTGCTACTGCCGTGCACTTATTTGTCCATATATCAAATTTCCATTTACGATTATGACTATATTTAATTTCTGCTTATGTCTTCTACCTTCTTTCATAGAGCCTTGCAAAGTACAATGGAAATCTATCCACAATTTTTATTTCTATTAATGATCGGAGGATTAGAAATGCCATATTTTTGCTCAGTTGGAGGAATCATTTGGATTTTAGGTCGATACGCTTATGCCAAAGGTTATTATACAGGGGATCCAAGAAAAAGGTGTGACCAAGTGACC
>JAANSN010004831.1:0-13912 GCA_036850665.1 Dicranocentrus wangi | reverse complement strand
GTAAAAAATGTTCATCAAATTTTGTTTTATTGCATATTGTCAGTGTTATATCCAGTCATGCTAGTAATGTTTTGACTGATTTGCTGTTCCTGTTCCAGATCTTAAGAGCTTTGCGATGGACAATTTAGGAATGTTTTCGTCGTTTACCTTTACGGGACACTCGGTGCGTCAGGGATTTTGCAAGCTGGGTCGCTTACAACAACTTGTAATCAAAACACATCGGGTATTTAAAAATATATATGAAGAATTATAAACACATTGAATCAGTCATCAACCACTTTCCACGCTTCTTTTGCCAATAATAATTTTTAAATAAACTAGTAATTATTCCCGTATTTGTAGATGCATTTGAAAGGTGTGAAGTTCATACAGAGGGCCATTCATTTCGCGAAAGTTATGACGACGTTCCAGAATCCTCCTCCCTCTGTGCTGTACTGTTATGATTCAATGAATACGTTGTAAAAGTCTGTTCAATAATTGTGGACAGGGACAGATCCTGTCCTTGAAGCCATATTGAGCCAGTGGGCGGCAGTAATTATTAGTTTCACCCAACCGAAAGTATTTTATTACTATGAAGGAATTTCTTGTAAAATGGCAGCCTAACCTAATAACATGTAGTAATTCGTAATATAAATTGAGAAAACGTTGGTCCTTCGTTAGATTCGTTTGTTAGGTTGTCGTTTTTGGCTTAATCATTGTTTTATAATTTTTTGTGCTGAAAGGTTTCTAGATTGCGTATTGAATTCTAGATTATTTCATATTTGCAAATTTTCGGGATTTATTGCCTCGACGTTCATTCCGCCAGGTCATTCATTCCGAAAGGAAAGGAACAACATAAATGCTATTACAAGTAGAATCTGGAAAATTCCAAATGTCCCCATGTTTCCAAGTTGACTGTTTTTGTAGGGCAAAGTTGGTATGAAATTTGGAATTAATTAGCAAAGTGGGGTACGTCGTTAGTATGGTAATGGCGATATAAGTACAAGTGCAACACGAAAGCGCTCAGCAATACGACAATTTGCCTTCTTACTGCGCATTTAATCGGAAATCTTGAACCACATTATCCCTAACTTCTATGATGCCTTGCCTATTGTTTGTATTCCGTAATTACAATTCCAAATGAACTAATTGTAATGATGAGAGATCATTAAAAATCTGTAAAATATATTACATGCATGAATTAGTCATTTGTCAGTCACTAAAACCTGAAGTTTTAATGTGCCTCCTTCCTTGTCTAATTACTTACTTAGCCCGCCGTCTCTCGTCACGCATCAAATTGGAAGATGATCCCAGCCCACATTCCATCATTATTGACGCTAATATTCGCTCTGCTCATTTTTTGGAAAGCATTAAATTGATGTCACCTGGCTGCAATGCATGGGGGTCGTCGGGTGGTGGCTTGCATATGTAGACAGTACAAAGAAACAAAGATGATGATGAACTGATTAGTAGTTTCCAGGTGCCCCAGGGTAAACTAGCGCCAACCTCTCTCTCTGCACTGCACTGCTAATAATATTTATTAGCCTATAAGGAGGCTATAAACCCTTAATAATGAAAATAGAACATTGTGGGAGAGTGTCCAACTAAAGTTATACGAGTCGGCGGAGCTTGTTCCGGAAATTGAGACACTTTTTAAAAATGCGACAAAGTTTTACTTTAATTATCTACAGGAGGGGACTCATCGGAACGACATGCCAGACAAGCCAGCAGTGGACTGGTTTATTGCAGGTGCACAGGATAAGCTGCTCTGGGATAGGTCTTGGGCCTGTGACAGGGTGGCACTAATACTGAAATCTAAGGATGCTTCCACCTATTTGGCAAAAGCTAGGGAACTACAAAACTTTGGTACATATGTTGGTGAGGAGGAGTTGCTCGGAAATCGGAAATATATTGGATTTACCTTTGAAGGGCTCCTCCCTGCCCCCTTGCTCATGAGACTGAAGGGGATTGTGGAGTCGGGGATTTGGAGTTGGGTGCATGCCTTGTATGAGTCCAGGAAGGATTCTGAAAGAAAGGTGACAATTCCACTCCCGGTAGCCAGCCCATCTCTGATGAGTGGAAACATTTCCGTGATATTCCTTATCCTGCTTGCTGGGCTTGCGGGCGGCTCAGCCAGTTTTGTATTGGAGGCCATGCTTCATCACTGCTTCTTGCATCTCAAGTACTCCTTCCAAACTACAACAACTACTTTGATGGAAATTATAACTTGAGCAGTCGGATTTCTAAAGCACTAGCAATTTTATTATTTATTATTATTATTGGACTTTATTGCAGACCTTTCATAAACAAGTACAAAAACAAGACAGGCACCCACAAAGAGTGTATCAAGAATCGCAAAGTTCAGATAGTCCATATACTAAACTAAAGATACAGAAAGTCATAAAAAAGTGAGTTCAGAATTCCATTTGTATCAAGCCAACAAAATACACAACAAAAAGTATATATATAGTCAAGTAGGTATATTAAAAAGAATTGATTTCCACTCTCTTGTAATGGATGAGTCCATAAAAAAAGCAGAGTTCAGCAGTGCTTTAATTATTGCGTTTTCACTCATTGCAAGCCTTTCTAATAATGAAAATGCTGCACTTCGTAGCACTGCATTGAAGGTATTTACCCTGTTATTTACAAACATCACCGAAGCACTTTCACTTCTCCGGTACCCCATGAGGGTTCGAAACGCATCATTATATGCCACAGTGATCGCGTGCAGTGTGTCCTTCCTGCTGGGCACCCAGAGACTACTGCAGTAGATTGACGAGAAGTAGGTCTTAAATAGGTGCAACTTTACATCCTTGGAGCAGGAGGAAAATCTGGATGAGATGAGGTTAGCCTTGTAAAACAGTTCTCGTTTCCTTCTATATATTTCATTGATATCTCTATTTCTACAGCTGATATCGAAGCCGAGATACCGCACCATATCAGCCCATTCTAGATTTTTGCCGCACAGTTTTATTAGTGGCCTTGAAAATTCATAATCGTAGAAAGCGAAACACTGACACACAGTCTTCTTGGGATTGAAGGGTATGTTATGGTGTCCCGCATACTCTTCACAAATGCCAATTAGTTTTTTCAGGGCGGAAATACTAGCTGTTAAAAGGCAAATGTCATCCGCATAAATGATGTTATTTACCATAGCATTTCCAATCCAATTTTAATTTTATTATATTATGACTTGCAATGATTGCCTGCAGTACTAGTATTATATAATTTTTTCTAATAAAATGCCGTTTTAATGACAAGGATATTAACGGGAGGGTGGTGCTTTTGATGCAATGCTGATCGATAAAACTGCAGTCACATTATATAGATCGAAAATGTTATCTCTTTCTCTCTCTCGAGAACATCCACCGAGTTCGTTCGTGCACACCCTACTACCAGTCTGACTGACCAAGAGGGGAAATGTGAAAAATCACTTCGATCATCACTGTCAGCATCCAACTAGGAGCCCTCAAGTGTATTTTCATAAGGTTTCAAAAATACCACAAATACCACACACCTCGTTCCTCCCGATGCACTTTAAAAGTCCGTTATTAATCTCCTATCCTCTTGCGGAAGTGCGTTATTGCTCATAACTCAAAAGCTGGTCTTATTTCATTGGGTGATTGATTTCATTTTATTGGGGATGTTAAGTTTTTTTTTGGGGGGGGGGGAATTTGATGCGATTAAAATGGAAGGTTTGTTTAATAATACTACGGATTTCAATTTTACTAGTTGTCTTTGCTGGCATTCATCTTGTGCAGCAGCACATTGCACCAGACACATTGCAAAAAATTTTCAATACAATACACTCACTTCTTGGCTCGCTTTAGCATACTTAGGTATATGAATTAATCCTCTCTATCTATCCATCTATTCCAAAAAGTGGCACAATCAAGTACTTTTATTGGGTTTAGCATTTGTGGTATCAGTTTATTTATGCATTATGCATTAGTATATAGTCATATTACTTAGTATTGTGCGGTGGCATCATCGCTAGGGTCCTGATGAGGGGCCTGGCTGGGCTTTATTGTTCTCCGCATCAGTCACCACCGCCTCTTCACTACTCGGCTCACTTAAGGAAGACTTGAGGAATTTTGAAAATGTGAAAATATCTTCTGAATTAAGAAATATTTTTGGATTATCTGAAGATGGCGAGGTGGCCGTCTCTGTACGTTTCTTCAGCTCTTCCCACAGCAAGAATGCGCCAATCCCATAAGCCAGGGCTGCTTGAAGGCCAAACATCTACTCAAATAACCACATACATCCATATAGTAAATAATAGAAAACAAGTTTGTACTATTTTTTAAATGGAAAGAGGGAGTGATTGATGATAACTGAGAAACAGACCCCACCGGCTGGGTTATCATCATCAACAATCAAAATGAGAGACGACATCATTAGGGAAGGTGCAGCTCCTACCGACAAGATCAGTTGCTAAAAATGCATACAAAAAACACAAAAATTAGTATTTAACTTCAGATTTTTTATTGAATTTGTCAAAAATTCTTTACGATCATATTTCTACTATATATTGGTATAGTCGCATGCCATTGCTAGATATTCCTTTGTTGAAAAGTGACTCGTCGTGACGTCCGCCATGTCACACAAGAGAAGTGTCCAAGTGACCAAGATGGAAATGTTGGACATCACAATCAGTAAAACGGAAGGGTGGACTGTCGAAACGGAAAGGAACCACGAAAATCCCTGGAGGAAAAAATCAATAATGGCAAAAGGTCACTTTCATCATCGCATTTGATAAAAAAAATACACACCATTCCGTAGCGTTTACTATACCAACCAATTGAACAAATTTCGGGAAACTTGTGGCACCAACAAGACTCTCAAAGTTTAATTTTCCGACGCTAACGCTACAGAAGAGCTCTCCCAGATTTTGCTGCTCCCTTTTCTCCAATGGGTCCTCATCCCCTTTCCCAGGGCCCCGCTGTGGAATCCCGGGGCGCCCGAGTCTCCTCAATTCTTGCCAAATGGTGAACCCTCCAACTGCATAAGCTACCGTGGCATGCAAGCCAAAAAGCTGTGTGTAGGGAAACCACCGCCAAGCGTTGAAAAGTAGAGAAATTGCAGAACCTCCAAACAATGCAGTGATAATGACAGTGGAAACAAGTTCCTGTGAAAATAAAAACGTAGCTTTCATTTAGTACATTTTAAATCTTCTTTTTTTGACATTGTACGTACCACCCAGAGGTAACATTTTTTGTTTGAGAAGATAGTCTGCGGGAGCTCCAACAAGTCGGCCCAAATTAAGAACCCCGTCATCAAAAACGACGAGTATGTCACGACTGTGAGGAGCCTGACATCCAAATCCCGTGTCAGCAGCATTATTAGAATGCAAAACATCTGTGGACACGGAAATTGTCAGAAATATAGGCACGCCGAGTCATTTATCAGCTCACATTCTTGTCTCACTGAAATCTAATAATAATTACTTAATTACCAATTGGAGGCACTTTAGAAACTGTTGTGGAGTTAGGAAGACGGCGTAATTTAGTTTTCGGCTAGTACTGCCCGGGCTATTTTCACTCTTGTTCAATAAACTGTCATTATTCCCCTGCATTTTGGGTAATAGAAGGTTTGGTTTCCCCATTACAAGCGTTTGCCCTGATTTGATTCCAAAATCCGAAACAGTACAGTAAAACTTAAAACCCGTTTTGGTTGATGTTGCAAAATTACAGGTGAGAACACATTGTTGAACAACACAACTCTTTTGAAGATTTTAAGACATTTTTTATCCCTTTTTAACTTTTTTAGCCCATTACAACATGACTGGAGGGACTGGATACCATGTAGTAATGAGCCAGAAAAACTGCATGTTTATGACCAGAGAGCTAGAGAGCAACAGAAATTGTGCTGCTGCTGCCGAGAAGGGGAATATAATATATGGAAAAAAAATCTGTGCTGTATTTTAAGCCTTCCAGGAAAGATTGCTATGCTTTTGCTGGGCTTTTGTAAATAAATATAAAGATACGTATTATGAAAACCATATTGCCAAAAAGAAGTGCATTTTGTTGTAAACAATTTTGGTTGAGAACCGACCGACACACCAGCCTCTTTGGTGTGAATGAGGCATGAGTCATGAGATCCCTCCAAAGTATTCTGAGAAGTGATGAAAGAGAGCAAGTCAATATTTACACCGTGACTAGCTATTATAGCATGCTAATAGCATGCCAGATTGAAATACAGGCTGATACACAACCATAAAGTTTGAATACGACAAGAGCATTAAGGAAACTTCCGAACTACATTCCAAGCAGTGCCAATTGCAATCAGCCAACGTTCTAAAATCCTTTGACCGTCGTATGTCAAACAGGACATGAACTAGAACGAGAAGAGCATTAAGAAAACTTCCGAAGGACATTCCAAGCAGTTTCACTTGCTACGAGTCAACGTTATAAACTCTATGGACCATCGTATGTTAAACAGGACATGAACTAGAACGAGAAGAGAAAAAAATATACTTCTGAAAGACATTCCAAGCAGTCACACTTGCAATCAGTCAACGTTCTAACCTCCTTGGATCATCGTATGTCAAACAGGACATGAACTAGAACGAGAAGAGCTAAAAAGATACTTCTGAAAAACATTCAAACCAGTCTCACTTGCTACCAGTCAACGTTCTAAACTCCATGGACCATCGTATGTCAAACAGGACATGAACTAGAACGAGAAGAGCATTAAAGATACTGATGAAGGACATTCAAACCAGTCTCACTTGCTACCAGTCAACGGTCTAAACTCCACGGACCATCGTATGTCAAACAGGACATGAACTAGAACTAGAAGAGCATTAAAGATACTGATGAAGGACATTCCAAGCCGTGTCAATTGCAATCAGTCAACGTTCTAAGCTCCATGGACCATCGTATGTCAAACAAGACATGAACTAGAACCAGAAGAGCATTAAGGAAACTTCCGAAGGACATTCCAAGCAGTCTCACTTGCTACCAGTCAACGTTCTAAACTCTATGGACCATCGTATGTCAAACAGGACATGAACTAGAACGAGAAGAGCAAAAAATATACTTCTGAAAGACATTCCAAGCAGTCTCACTTGCAATCAGTCAACGTTCTAACCTCCTTGGATCATCGTATGTCAAACAGGACATGAACTAGAACGAAAAGAGCAAAAAAGATACTTCTGAAAGACATTCCAAGCAGTCTCACTTGCAATCAGCCAACGTTCTTAACTCCATGGACCATCGTATGTGAAACAGGACATGAACTAAAACGAGAAGAGCAAAAACGGTACTTCTGAAAGACATTCCAAGAAGTCCCACTTGCAATCAGCCAACGTTCTTAACTCCATGGACCATCGTATGTGAAACAGGACATGAACCGGAACGACACGAGCATTAAAGATACTGCTGAAGGACATTCCAAGTAGTGTTAATTGCGATTAGCCAACGTCCTTAGTTCCATAATCCTTCGTGCATCGAACAGAACATGAAGTAGAACGACAAGATCATTTAAAAAACCTCCTAGTACCTAAGCTCGTTGAGCAAAAACGGTACTTCTGAAAGACATTCCAAGAAGTCCCACTTGCAATCAGCCAACGTTCTTAACTCCATGGACCATCGTATGTGAAACAGGACATGAACTAAAACGAGAAGAGCAAAAAAGATACTTCTGAAAGACATTCCAAGCAGTCTCACTTGCAGTCAGTCAACGTACGTAACTCCATGGACCATCGTATGTCAAACAGGAGAAGAACTAGAATAAGAAGTGCATTAAAGAAACTTCTGAAGGGCATTGCAAGCACTGTCAAATGCAATCAGTCAACGCTCTTAACTCCATGTACCGTCGAACGTCAAACAGGACATGAACCGGAACGACACGAGCATTAAAGATACTGCTGAAGGACATTCCAAGTAGTGTTACTTGCGATTAGCCAACGTCCTTAGTTCCATAATCCTTCGTGCATCGAACAGAACATGAAGTAGAACGACAAGATCATTTAAAAAACCTCCTAGTACCTAAGCTCGTTTCATTGAGATACAAGTTATTCCGCTTGGTGGATTTACTTATTTTGCATTTACATATTTCCCATAAGATGAAGTCTTACAAGCTCCAAGGTTTTTCACGGAAGCTTGTTGTCTCTCTTTCGAGTTCGTTTCGACATCCGCCAAGTTCATTTGTGCACACCATCCATATCAATCTAACTTACCAAGGGTGGGTATGTGAAAAGTTTAGCAGTTTGGAATTGGATCAACACATCACAAAGAGGTTGCACGCTTGATCACTGTCAGCATTCAATTAGAAACCCTCAACTGTGTTTTCATAATGTTGTAAAAATATCGCAAGTATACACGCCTCGTTACTTCCTATGTACTTTTAGTTAGTTATCTCGGTATCCCCTATCCTCCCGTGGAAGTACCTTACTCAAAAGCTAGGTTTTATTTTATTGATTGATGTTATTTATTAGCTCGCTGCGAAGCAAACACTCGTTTCTCGCTTTAGCCTTTAGTTTTTAATGGAGGTTGTAGCTCTTTATATTTACACATCTCCGTTTTATGCATATTATATCCATCCAAGCATTTTGCACAAAGTGCAATGTGCACATAGTGCACCACTTTACATAGCATATCTTACATCACATCTTCCAGCTCACAGTTTTGTGATTACTAGTGCATACATATCCATACATCTACTTACTTCCTCACTTATATGAATTATTAATCCTCTATCTTTCTATCTATTGCAAAAAGTCCACCATTACTTTGAACATGTTTAGCATTCGTGGTATCAGTTTATTAAATATCCGGTGATCGCTTCAAAACATAAAATATGCATTAGTCTATAGGTAGTCATTATGGTGTGGATGTGGTGACATCGCTGGTCCTTGTCTCATTAATTAGTTTAACATTCAACTGTTAGAACTACGCAGTCTCGTGTTGGACGAAATGCTTTTTTATCTTTGTGAAGGGAGTTGTTTCGTAACGTAGCTGAACCGCAGATGATTCCGTAATTGCAAAATTTGAGGAAGAGGGATGCTTGCTGATAGATCCAAAAAATGGTCTGTTGTTTTGCTTCCTCGCCGCTATTTGCTATGAAAAAACAATGCACTTGACCGAATCGCAACATTCCAACTGAAATTTGGTATATTGGAACTGAAATATTATTTGGCATTACAATTAGTAAATGAAGTTATTTTCTATTACAAGCATTATTATTATGTCTCAAGCTAAATTGGGGACTGCCTAAGCTATGACGCTAACTATTTTTAAAACAGCATTGGACCTTGGACCAAAGAGACAATTCACAATTGCCAAAATTACTCCGGGGAAATCTTCCGGTTTGTGTTTATATAATTTTTTTCAACATAATGTTAATAATTTATTATTATTAAATATCGAGTGATCTGCACTGGAAAACAAATCAAATAACCATTAAGTATTTTAGGGAAAGTTAATGTGGTGAACTTGTGTTGTTGGTACTTGTCTAATTAATTAAATTTTTAATTAAAAATTCAGTTGTCCTTTTGGCGGATCAATGAGAGCCTGAAGGCCTTGGGCCTTCTTCTCTGCATCAACCACAGCCTATTCACTTCTCGTCTCACTTGAGGACGAACTTAATTTTGAAACTGTGAAAGTATCTGTTGAATTAAGACATATTTTTCGATTTTCTGACGAGTGTGTGTGCGTGTCTGTACGCTCCAACTCTTCCCACAGCAAGAATGCGCCAAAAGCATAAGCCAGGGCTGCTTGGAGGCCAAAAATCTACACTCAAAAACCACATTCATTTACATAGAAATTATAGAAACAATTTTGTGTTTTGTTTCATGTAAGTAAAGAGGGATGATAACTCAGAAACAGACCCCGCTGGTTGTGAAATTATGATCAAAAGTCAAAATGAGAGACGACACCATCAGGGAAGGCGCAGCTACTGCCGACAAGAACAGTTGCTAAAAAAATGTACACAAAACAAAATCATTTACCTTCAGATTTTTTATCTTCAATTAAAAAAATTCTTTATGATCATATTTCTATTATAATAATATTGGTAGTCGCATGCCATTGCAAGATAATATTTCTTTGTTGAGAAGTGTCTCGAGACGTCCACCATGTCACACAAGAGTAGTGTCCAAGTGACCAAGATGGAAATGTTAGACACCACAATCAGTAAAAACGAGTAGTCCATCGTAGTCCTCCGTCGGAGCCGAGCAGAGCCGAGTTAGAGCCAGAAAAAGGGAGCCGAGCCAGAGCCGAGCTTAGAGCTATTGACTCAAGCAGAGCCGAGTCGGAGCCGAGCAGAGCCAGAGCCGAGTCAGAGCCGGCTCCGAGCTTCCCTCCAAGCGCACAAATACATACACACGTATATTATGCATACGTTAACATGCATGCCTTTTCCTTATCGCGATAATATGCAAATGAGCATTTGACCCTTTTCTTCGGCCCTTTCGTTATCGCAAATAGAGATAAGAAAGCTCAGAGCCGTGCCGAGCCGAGCAGAGCTGAGCAGAGCCAGAGCCGAGCCAGACAGAGCAGTCGAAATTCTTCGGAGCCGAGCTGGAGCCGAGCAGAGCTCAGAGCCGAGCCAGAGCTGGCTCCGAGCTTTGCCGGCTCCGACCGAGCACTAACCTTGGGCCTCGGGTGTGAGCAATCGAAACAAATTCTGAGAGATTTTGCGAAAGTAGTTGTGGCTGACTTAAAACTAAACCTTGTCCAGGCCGCACTTCTTGTTTCTAGAACAAGGTATGCCGCTTGATGTTCCAACCAATCACCAGCCCAATATTCGTAAAACATTGCCACCTCGTTGTCCCAGTGAGGCACAGGGCGGCCCCTCACATTGGGCATATATAGCGATAGCACTTGCAGCTCCGAAATATGCGAAGTTGGAGTGATCAACGTTTTGAGATACACATCGTCTTTGGGAACCTGAAAAATTTTTGAAGAAAAGCCAGACTTGTTTGGTGGTTCAGTTGCATCGATTTGTGGATAGAGGGCCATGTTGAGAATGCAGCTCCAAGGTTTCGTCTTGGAAACAAACGTCAAGAACTTTAACAAGGCGCAAACTTGAATGACTTCCAAATCATTTTCACTAGCCAACAAAGATGAAAGTGGACAGGGAGGAACAAATTTATCAAGGTCGATGTTCGGAACTGAATAGTTTACTGTATTTATTTCTGGAGGAGCAAATACATGAGGAGTGTTAGTTACGTCACGCACTTTTTCGAAAAGGAGCAAGGCAGGTCCTGGCTTTCGAAGAATGATGGGAACCTGTTGAGACTCAAAGTTGACTCCCTGGTAATTTGTGATGTGAACTAGACAACGGTCAAAGCGACCAGCAAAGTCGTCGAAATTTGTTATGTCCGGATAGGGTGGGACACGTCTTAAATCAGGGGCTGTAGTAGTGCCACGACGCCGAAAGGAGATTTGCAGCATCTGCCTTTGAGTGCCAGTAATTAATTGAACGTTTTCGGCGTGGCAGTATTTTGCCGACAGAAACAAAGTAAATAGAGTTGTTGCCTCTCTCCAGAAATACATTATGATGTTTTGGGAAGTTATCCCTTGTCACTATTTGAAACTAAGAAATGTGTGTCCTTTCGTATACATATTGTGTTTGTGTGTAGGAATTTGAAATAAAACTAGGCGGAATGCTATGATACCAAAACAGTTTGCAACTACGAATAGTTGTGCACACTGACGGTTGCATGCTTGACGTTGTAAAAAATGTAATTATCTCAAGCATGAAGCCATTTTTTGTTATTCAATTTTCAAAGAAGAATAATTACCAAGAAAATTGGAATAAATTCGAATGGGAGAATATATGACAAAAAACAGAAGGTTAATCTATACCTGAAAGACATATCATAAACATGAACGTTATATTGTGTATTGATGAATTAAATCGATGAGGTAGTTTTTTGCATTTGGGTCACCTCATTTACAGCAAGGATGCCGAGATAAATGTTTGAAGTTTCATCGTTATGCATGCTGTAAAGCTTACGCTAGCATGCTGGCGTTTGCATGTTTGACGTAAAAGCAATTATGATTTCAAGCATGAAGCCAATTTGTTTTTCTATTTTGAAAGAATGATTACAAAGAACATCGGGTTTTACCTGCCATGTTTTTGCATGCGTGAAATATCCTATTTGTTAAGTTAAAAGTTTGTTCAGCCTTTCTCTCTTTTCTCTCAAGTCAGCAACTTTAAAGTTTAAAATTTTTCCAACCCATCAAACTTTTAACTATGGAAACTACAATCATTCGGTGATAACCGTTTTGTACTTGTGTCCTTTCGGGACAAATGACACAGGAATTGAAATCCTCGTAAATAATAGGTCCAGGATCAAACCTTAAAACCAACGTTTTCTATAACTACAGTTCAAAATTATTCCATTCCTGTTCCTGCATCACCCTACGAGCTCTTATCATGCTCACGTCCCTTCACTACTCGCTCGCAAATTGCAGACAGGACAAAGTATTTCGAAACTAATAATAATTATTATTATTTTAATTATTATAAAGAAAATGTATAATACGATGCTTTGCTTATGTGATAAAAAAGAAAGCTTCCCAATTTGGGAGTAGGAATTGACATTGATTGATATTGACTTGTTGCAGGACTGTCTCTAGGTTGTCCAGAATGTACAGTATACAAATTACACTAAAGCAGCTTTGGTTTCAAAGGCGCAGATGTAGTGACGACGTGATGAGCATTCTCTTTTCTTGCACTTACACACAGCGTTTCAGCTGCAGTGCTCACTTTTTTATTTGATCCAGCTTTAACTAGCAGAATATCATACCATACCGTACTTTCATGCCGTCGCGTCGTCGTCAGTATAGTGTGGTGTGGTGTGGTCTCTGCTGCGTAGAATATATATCAGGTCTGATTGTGAGGAAGAAACTACAACCAGACTGGATTTCTATGCATATGCTCTAAATGGTATAGTTGCCCGCCTGGATTCCGACTATACCTAGTTTTTTTTAAAATGAAGCTTTTATTATATTATACTCTCTTGTTGCTAGGTAGGTAGACAGACTTCACCACCAGCGATTTTGATTTTGAGCTTGCCAAATATATATATATATATTATATACCTACCTACTACGTGTACTCTACATCCCTCTCAAGTTTTCGTATCCGCCGCAATCCATGTACACGACGACCGCGACGCACGCTTCTCATCTCCATAATATACTTAATTGTTGTGCACAGACAAAATATACATATCTGGAATGAGTTTGTGGTGCCTGCCGCCTGCAGTTGTTGTGCAGTGCAAATTGAAATGCAGCAGCTTGAGTGAACTACTTCTTTTAGCATGCATGCAACAACAGTCTGCTCTGCTGCTGCTGATCTGGTAAAAAGTTGTACGGACGACGGACTTGTCTCCCCCCAACCACATAATATATATATATTACTTGCTTGTACGTATATCTGATGTGGTATTTGAGCAAGCATAAAATGCGGAAGTATATATATATGCACTAGTAATGACTAAGCAAAAAATGTTAAACCAATGTATCCAGCTAGTCTGTCTTGAAGATTCGTCTCTTCTTGAGTATCATCTCATAGCAGAAGCATTCACTCACTTCATTGCATCTTTATACTGCGAGATCTCACTCAGAACCAACATTTCTTCCAGAGCATTAACAACTCTCCCAAAAATAATCTGAAACTATTGCCCCCTCTGAATTTAACGGGAGTTCCCCCTTTTGAGATTCAAAAAATATGAGCCAACAAGGTAGCTTAATTTAATTTTTGTACCATTTATCCTTCAATATTTTTGTAATTAAATACTTTTAATTAAATCATAAATTATAAATCAGTTCAAGTGAGGAGGAGAAGGGTGCTCGGTAATTAATACGTAGTGGTTGGTTTTAGTGAAAATGTTTTTATTTTATTTTTCAAAATTGATTCAAGGCGGTTCCGGCCCCCGTTACAGGCTTATTAGTTCTTCTGCTGGCTACTGTGTGAG
>JAANSN010004830.1:0-13913 GCA_036850665.1 Dicranocentrus wangi | reverse complement strand
ATGTACTGCATTTTATGAGACATGATTGTTACGTCAGTAATTTCACTGCCAGCTCCAGGGATTATATAGGTAATAAGTTAGTTCGTGTAATTTTATTACATTTTTAATTATTAGTAAAAGCAGAAAGTAGAATTTTTTGTAAGTGTGTGTATATATGGTATACTAGTTCTCCCTCCCTCCTCCTGCTCCATATTTATTGTAAGAATTTAGAAGTTGTATTAGTGTAAATTATTTTAGGACGGAACTTTTTTACATGTGATGTTTTATTTGGTGGTAAAATGCGCTGTATTTGCTTACAAATACTACGTCTACGTCTACGTCGTTCTACCTCCCTTGTTGATTAATTTTATA
Source organism: Dicranocentrus wangi (assembly GCA_036850665.1). Taxonomy (NCBI): domain Eukaryota; kingdom Metazoa; phylum Arthropoda; class Collembola; order Entomobryomorpha; family Entomobryidae; genus Dicranocentrus; species Dicranocentrus wangi. Next base: position 13,562 of record JAANSN010004830.1, on the reverse strand, counting down.
TAAAAATGCAAAAATTGGTAATGCTAGAGAGGAGGATGAAGTAAGTCAAGGAAGTTTTGTACATACAGGCTCGGTATCCGATAAATTAAAATTAGTCACCAGTCACGGCATTTAATAATAACTTGTATTGTAATTGTATACCTCAGACAAATATTCATGATCCGATTGTATAGTTAGTTAGTCATTATATAGCATTCAGCATAATGGCATCTACTAATCATGTTTGTATATGTATGTAAATTAAAAATCACAGGAACATCTTACAGCAGAAACATTTTGTTACGCATATATAATGCTACGATTATTGAAAAATAGCATTTTTGACTTTTTGAAATGTACAAATTCATGAATATTAATTAAGAATGTTATCATAAGCCTACTCTCACTCGCTGTCAGTCAGAGTAACTGTACTGTTCAATGCTTACCTAATACATAAGCAACCCTTGTACCAAAATTTTGATTCTACTGTACTGACTGGGATTTTTTTGTATTTATAATTACACAATATACATCTCCTCGTGTTCATGTATAAATTAACAATTAGTATCCTCATCCTCAGTTTCTTGTTAATTAGTTTGTACACAGTTGTTGTAGACGCGTGTTCATAGCTTCTGAAATATCGTTGTTATTATATATTGTTATGTGTAGAACTCATAAATAGCTGTTTAAATTATGGATAACAAAAGTTAGGTGAAGAAAGTTTGCAGTTTTAAATTGAATGGGAACGCATGTGGCGCAAGGCTAATGTAACAAAATGGTTGGCTGTAGACTTTTTTAGGACAAGGTAGGAAGGACGGACAAGTGAATGCTGCTCTGATTGTAAAGTAAATCTATTGAGGCTTTGGCTCACCAATACCAAAGTATGCAGACTAGATTTAATATAGAAAAACTATTCATACTAGGTATTCATAAAAATATGTGTGTGTGTAGAGTCAATCAAAGTAGAAGTAGGAGTACTACGCTGTTTTCCATTTGCTACTTGAATTCGAAAACGTAAAAGCGATTTTCTGATATAGCCACAAAAATTCAAAACTTTTGTCAACTTCGCGATATTGATTTATTGGAACATAATAATATTCGCTATTCGCCGCTATATTAAAAATATTCACTCAATAACTTTCCTAACATAACATATAGCTCTACTCTACGCATGTTCATGTTCTGAAACGTATTACTAACACTGCTTACTATATACGTAATTAAACGCATTTAATCAGAGAACTTGATCAGTCAAACATTAGACTCATTAGCATTACCATTACCAACTACCATGAACATGACGTTGACTCAATGATGAAAGTTCAAAACGTTTTTATATACTGCATTGATATACACACAGTAGGTTGGATTTTACAGTTACAGTTAGTTTCTAAATATACATAATGATTGTAATATAATGTAAAAAAATGATATTTAGCTGGATTCAATCGTACAATACATCATGATGGTACATATATATATTATACCACAGTGGCATTTATAAATTTGTTTCATACGGGTTTCTTTTTGATAATACATCCATTAAATAAAAATTGTTATGTCTGCGATGGCCGTTGTTGGATAAAAGTAGATTTAGGATATAACTGTACAATTCATAGGGTGTAAATGGACATGTAACGATGTATGCATATGTATATGTAAATGATGGTTTGCAATTGTGATTTGCAGCTGTTTAAAATATTGTATTCTACACGGAGTTATCGGAGCGGATAATGTACTTTATACAAATCATACAATATGACACTATTTCCGCGTCACAAACTGCGCGACAGATTATTGTAGTGGAATTTCCAGGAAACAAATTATGTGGAAGAGCGCGTCACATGAGTGTATTGTATGACATGTATTAAATAGGCGTGTATATATGATGTCAATATTAATTAAATTAGTAGGTTTATATTTAGGAATACAATTTTATGATAATGCTACTAGGTAAACTACGTATATAAATCCGTATATTATATAACGAAGGCGTGTCGTTCACCACACCGTCGTCATTCCTAGATGATGGAAAATCTACGAAAATATGCATTAAGATTGCCTGTGTTAAATACATTCATTGTCCAACCTATATCCTATTAAGTAACGAAAATTTAATGCTTTTGTTATTTTGCGGTTACAATTCCGCATGTCAAATTATTGTTGACTCCTCCTCAAAAACAACTTTCAGTTTCAGTTTTTAGTTCAAGACATTAATAGAAAAATTTAACCCCATTTTAATAATTGTTGATGCATCAATATTGTTAGTCATTAGTCACGTCATCAACATTGATGGTCTTCCTTATGTTGATTAAACGATTGAATGGAGTATGCAATCATGAGTCTAGTACTTTATCCGTTGAAATATAAAGAGAGGGTTAGCGTTAATATCTGTTGATGTTGTGCGAAGTGAATGCGATCTACCATTAAATTTGAAACTGCATGGTATAACCGAAGAAATCTCCATTGAATTGTTTGTTAAATTTGTTGTCTTGTTTTTGTTGTTTACTAAAAGAAAGTCTGTTTTTTTCTCTCAGTAAGAATATAAACGAATGTGTTTCATTCGATCTCAAACATGAAATTTTTTCGTTGAGTGTAAGTAGATAGATAAAACCTAGCTGGATTTAAACATAGGACTCATATTTCTGGTTGAACCATCTAGTTTACAAAATGTTCAAACCTTTTTTTTATCTGGGATCAAAACCGTTTACCATGAAATCGGACCTTGTTTCAATTCAATTTGTCGTCTGTATGCTATAATATGATTCAGTGCAGTGCAAGTGAACTACTACATAACTACAGTACTTTGCCCTATATAATCAACACGGCTGACTTGTGCAGTTTTTTGTGCAACATTGTTACACATTCTGAATTTACTTATTACTTTTTAATATAATAAATAATACATATGAAAGCTAAAATTATCTAGTAAGGAATTACCGTTCCTCAGTACAATGTTAAATAAATATGATGGCGATATCAAATAAACAAATTAATCGCAAATTTTGACTCCGTTTTGGAAGAGGTGTGCGGGTGCGTATGGTCTTTATTTCTAAGCCCATGAATATAATTTTATGGGATGCATACTCGAACTAGCACATTGAATTTTACACAAACCTCTAATTTCATTGCATTGGATTAAAAACTTTCAAATTTATTTAAACGTTTGTAAGACACTTTGCATTAAATTAATTGCTTATTCATTTTATCACTTCCCTAGTTGAACAGAGAAAACACAATAAAGTCAAATAATACGAATTCTAATTGGAGCCAATGTACTTTTTGTTTTTACGTCGGTCGCTGTTTGGGAATACTTTTTGTTTTTACGTCGGTCGCTGTTTGGGAACGTACTGTCGCGAACTCATAGTAGTAGTAGTCGTAATAAAATTGTGGTACGTACGTTTAATTATTTACATAGAATGAATAGATTTAATATGGATCACACTTATTTTTTTGCTTTACGTGATGTCGAAGGTTGCTTAGACTTTGAACTTTTAGCTTTTGAAGGTTTTTCTTCTTCTTCACTATCGTCGGCGACCTCAACTTTTGCCTTTTTCCCTCTACCCTTTCCCCCTGAAGTTGATGCACTGGCTTTAGAGGTACCAGCCTTTCTTGTCCTAACTTTAACCATTGCATCCTTTTCCACAGAATCGTCTTCTTCTTCCTCCACAACGTCACCTTCACCTTCCATTAATTCTTCAAGTTCTTCTTCCTGTCCCCCACCACGACCTTTGGCTTTCACCGGTTTTGCATTGGAGTAAGGCAGGATTTCTTTGTTCACCTGTCTAGTGAAGGCAGCTTTCACTTTAGAGTCTACTTTCTCCATCGGGTCTTTGGTTCCCGGCCACACCGACAGGTCGTTAATACTTTCCACGTCATCGCGAAGCAATGTATAATCCTGAAATTAGCAACAATTTGGGGTGATACTCCCTGTCCTTCCGCTACTCTTACAATTTAAGCAACAAAAATATAAAATTTTAACTGCTAACCTCCATAATTTGAGCTGCACCTTCGGGATCGCCGTTTACTAGTGGTTTCGTAATTGCTCGTCTCAAGTAGGGCAGGTAATCCATGTTAAGAGCTTCCAAACTACCAGAAACTTGAAGGTGGAGATGTGTGTGCAAGGATTGTAGCAGGCGATGTCTCTTGTTTTTATTGGAATTCTTTCCGAGCCACGCAGGAAATTCGACCCCACCCATTGAGTTGGATTCCATATACTCACCTGGCATGTAAGTTGAAAATACAGCCTGGACAGGTAAAAGACTCCAGGCTTGGTTCCTCCTAATAGCTGTTTCAACAAGATCGCCATCAGCAATCGATGAAGCGCTCTTAGAAAGGAGATCCAAATGCTTGTGTCGATCTCCTCTGTTGAAAAATAGGTTAAAGGTACTTTTGATTTGGGGAATTTACAAGTATTTACATGTGTCTTACGATAATACATTTGTACAAAGTTACGTACTTGGCTGCTGCAGGATTCCATCGAGCATAGTTCTCTTGTACAAACAATGGCCCTATATTATAATCTTGGAAAAACAATCCATTTTTGTCGTGAATGGACATTTTATCACGTTCTGACTTCAAAAATACTTTCCGGGCAACATCCCACGGGCCGAATCTCAAATCTTTTCGAGGATTGTAAGCACCGTCTGACTTTCCTTCCTTAAAAAGTTCTAATTGATGAAGAATTTGTCGAACATCATTATCCGTGCTAACGATTAGCTGCTGAATTTTCTCTTGGGGAATTTTGATCTTTTCTTTGAAGCAAATCCCCATAATGAAGGCCTTCAATTGCTCGAAAGATGGCTTGCTGAACCTATAAAAGAGTATTTTCCACAATTGAAACAGTAATTCCAGTAATTTCAAAAGTGTTGCGCATTTTAATCTAGTCTTAGTCCTAAAGAATCTAACCTTAGATCAAAGCAGTAGTTAGAAAGAGACCTAATCTTGGGATGATTACGATCGTTACAAATACAAATTATGGGGACTCTTGATGACTTTATAAGAGCTATAAGCTCTTGGACACCTCCTCGATCTTCATTCCCGGACATCCCATCAACTTCGTCCATTATGAGCACATGTCGCCGTGTCATTTCTTCACTCTTCCCAAACACTAAACTTTTTGATGACAAGGCATCCGCAACATTTTCGTGAAGTCCACGTTTATTTCTTGTGTCAGAGGCATTAAGTTCAAAATAGTCATAGCCAACCTCCTTCACAGCTAAGTGAGCGCTAGTAGTTTTTCCTATGCCTGGAGGACCAGACAATAAAGCAGCTTTAAAAGTCTTTCCTTCAGGATCTTTCAATCCTGGCCAGGATGCTTTCGGTTTGTCCTAAAACATAAATTATTTTTAATTATACGACTATGTCCTATCATGAAACCTAAAGAATTTACTATTATTCTGAAACAGGATGTACGCTTCAAGACACACCTGAGATGAACCGTGATATTTAAACCAATTGGAAAGCCACCGAACAAGTTTCTTTGCATTACTCGTTTCACTTGCTTGACCAACCACGTTTTTAAGAACTTTCGGTTTGTACTTATCAACCCACATTAAAGCGGACTCTGCGATGGCACCAGGATCAGACGTTTTAGGTTCTTCCACATTCTTCTTGGGACTTTTGGCTGGTTTAGCAGTATCTACTTCGGTCTTGGTCTTCACTTTGGTTATCTTGGGAGATTCTTGCTTTGCAAGTTTACTTGGTTCTGCCTTTACGGGTGTTGAAGATGACCGCTTTTTAGTAGGAACTGGGGAATCAAAGAGTGGCTTTTCAGCATCGTAATCGCTTTCCGTTTTCATTTGCTCCGAATCTATTCCAACACCTTCAGAGTATTCTAAACCGGAGTCTTGCGAGTGGCCATTAGGATTTGATTTTCGAATTATATCCAGCAATTCATCTTCATTTATTTGAGGAATCTTTAATTGGGTCGCTTTCTTCGTTTTACTTTCACCAGGCTCATCTCCAATAATAAGATAGTTGGTTTTTCCACTCACTGCAGATGTTACCCTACCCCCATACTTGACAATCAGGTCTCTACAGTCATCGCGCTCTAGAGAGTCCAGCACTCCAGATATCACAAACGCCATGCCTTGAAGGCAATTAGGAGCGCCTTCAGGTATCTCTTTACTGCCAAGGTTTTTGGGCTTCATGCTCATCTTGGCCAAATACTTCATATAATTTTGTTTAGGAGTAGAAACCGTTTTCGTTTCAGTTTCATCATCCGTATCCTTTGCGGGAGTTTTGTCATCTCGCTTTCGCGATCCCTTATCTTTGGTTCTGCTTGACGAGGTGGCTTTTTGCTTCGGATTAAAATCGTCCTCGTCATCATCCGATACAGGTTTTTTAGCATCAGGTTTTGTACGTGATTTTGCCTTCTCAGCTGTCACTGGGGTGGGAGCCTTAAAAACTTGGTCTGCCTTAGTTGGAGTTTTAGCCTGGCGGGTGCTTTTCCTTTCTGGTGTACTAGGTTTAACTTCCTTTGGAATTATCTTTTCCTTTCCTCGCTCCTTTTTCTCGGGGGTTGGAGTGTCTAATTTCAGCCTTTTTGGCTCAACTATAGATGTTGGTGGCCTGTGGGGAGAACATTCTTTCCTCCCATTATGCTGTTTTGATTTTGGGGGAGTCTTGGAAGAAGCTCTTGTCTGGGTTGCTTGCTGATCGGGACTCTTTTGTACGACATCTGTCCTTGTATCTCCCTTCGATGTACCAGGCTTCCTCTCGATCTCTGAAAACATAGTTGCAATTGCAATAAATGTATTTATGGTTGCACAAATTATTGATTATTTATGAAAATTGTGATCCATTAAAGTGTAATTACCTTTCTTATCCTTGGTTTCCCTTTTAATAGGGGCACTGCTAAAGAAATCAGCAGGGTTCATTACTGCCAATTCTTCCTTCTTCTTTTTAGGCTCGGGAAGTTTCTCAACTTTTGCGTGTTTCGTGGCAGGCTTTTCAGTTGATGACACCTTAGGTTTTCCTTTGGAAGATTTGAAGTCATCATCAGAATCCGACAGGACACGAGCCTTTCTCTTCTTGTCTCGTGAGGACTTCTCGTCTTTTTTTGTTTCCGCTGTCTTACCCTTACTTCTACCACGTTTTGGCATAGGGTCCTCGCCATCCGAGTCATCATCATCATCAATCACTGGTTTACGACTTCTGCCCTTCGTACTTCTCCTACTTTCATCGTCCTTGGAATCTTTGCCTCCTTTTCTGGCCTTCTTTGGTAGAGGATCTTCCCTGTCCGAATCATCTGAATCCTCCATGCTCACATTTAACCGATCCTCTTTAGATTTACTCTTCTTACTACCTCCTTTATTCAAACGAGACGGGACATCAACAACTTGTTCCGGAGGATCGGACGATGATGTTGCTTTCGAAGATCCACCACCACTACTTCCAGGCTTTTTAAAAAACGATCTGATATCGTGAACCTAATTAAACAAATTTTAGAAAATTCAATTTCCGCATAAAATATGTTGTTGGCACAATAATTGCGAATCTAATGGTGTTATACTATAATGGCTTACCTTCATACTGGTACTTGAGGTGGAGGTGTCGGTAATAAAAGAGCAGTAGTAAGTAAGTAATGTGTTCAGTTCACAGTTTTTGCAGATACTTCCTAGTTATAAATATTGAATTTGTTGATTGATGATATGATATTAAATTGGTGATGATGAGTGAGATATTAACAAGCTCAAAAAGCAACCTTTCTCACTCATACACTCTTTCTCAAAACAACGCATAATATGTTGTTGTTGTTCGGTCGGATCAGCGCCTACGAAAGTTGAAAGTAGGACAATGTTAGTTTTGCCGGGTTGATGTGTCTTGTGTACCCATATAAAGTAAATAGCAGCGCAGCGTGAAGAAGTGTACATAAAATACAAAAGAACAAGGATATGATCTCATCGAATCTCAAAAAAGCATGTGAACGGGAGTGAGAGAGAAGGGAAGGCGAGGATGGAAATTTTTCTATGTTGAGTTGAGTTGAGTGAGATCCCTGAAGTTGAATTTTTTAAATGCCATCGATCGGACGGAATTGAGTATTCCATGAAAATATATGGGAAACCAAGGCTTAGTAGATATTATAGTCTAGCTAGATACTCTTACTAGATATTATGTAGGTAGAAAGTAAATGGATTGGCTCGTACGGTTGGATTGGAATTATGATTATGATTATTTTCTTGCATATACCTGTTGTACACTTTGAATTAGTGTGTCGTCAGTAGATCAAGTGTGGTAATTGGCAAAAAAAAAAAAGAAAGATTTGACTACTCTCTGCAATCCCGGATAATAGGTTAGACCTAGTTTGGGCATGGCTAAGGATTAATTTAAAACATAGAGCCGTAGTGCAGTGCATGAAGTAATTATAAAGTGAAGACGAATGTACCTTAAACCCAATACACTTTATGTGTGTAACATATAATATATTATGTAATGTATTTTATTTATTGTATAATAATAGTAGATGACGATGCATATATCAAAAATCAAGCCACAGGTTAAATTAAAGATCCTCCTCAACAACGCGCTTGCTTTTCAGGCGATCGTGATCACACGCTAAAATGTTAGCGTCACCTATACACCGAAATACACGGTGACAAAACGTAAACGTACGGAATACGGATGCATTTACATACCTAATTCTAATTAATTACATGCCTAATAATGCATTGGAATTGCATATACGGGAAAAATATTTGATAATGAGTAGATTGTAATAGTTTATAGGTAGTTCATTGTGTTAGGGTTAGGACATGATGTGTGTCTGGCGCAGTAGTAGGCTTCACGTTCTGTCTGGTGAAATTATCGCATCATTATATAGTCTAATCAGTTGCTGAACAGAAACCTACGGAAACAACGAAGAACGAAAGAAGTAAAGAAAAAATCATGAAAAATACATATCTCACAGGATTACGATAAATTATTTTTGCGACTCGAAAATTTCCCTGTTTTGAACAAATGCACATCCACGACCACTTGCTGCACTCCTTCTCCACACTTCATCCCAAATTAATCGTATTGAATGTGTAATTAGGAGATTCATCACATTCATTACAATTCCCAAGCAGATTTATTTAGCTGCCTGCATATGAACATTTTAATTTGTACTACTTGATAATAGTATTTCGTGGTTGGTTTGGTGCACGCACTGTCTAAATTCCCTTGTGATTCAATTCTCTCCAACACATCAAAATTAGTCTATTTAATACCAAAAGTCTAGAAAGTGGAATAATTAATACAAATCGCTGAAATGTGGAGGAACTCTGCTATATCTTCTCGTGGCACGACTGAAAGGCCGGAATCATACCATGAACGTGAAACTCGGTAAATATATATTATTATCTTCTTTTTTTTAATTTGACGATAAGATGATGATGAACTGAAGAGGTTAGTAAATTCCTTTGTTTCATAATATGTATACATGAATACATGTGTCATGCGTGACACTTCATTAAAAAAATTACTATACGTCGTTTATGGGGGTTGAGAAGTGGGAATGAATGATACTCTGTGATCTTGAGTATATTATGTATGTATACATATATCGTTCAAGTTACAAATGCATCCACAATACACATGCTGAATCAGCATTGCTGAATGCTGATATTGCTGATGATGGCAAAAGCCATGTGGTGTTGATGTTGTTTGGCGAGGGAGCGACGTGCATGAAATCAGATGGTCTTCTGTGAGGTTGTTCAGGTGTGTAGCTCAGTTTCAGTTGAGTTGAGCCAGTCTTCCTGGGTGAATTAATATCTAGTTTTTAAAAACACTTGCGTGAAATTATCCATATTTAAAAAAAATCTTACTAGATAGTTCGTATATCGTGCATATATTTTGTGGAAAATGGACTTGTGTTGAAGATTGACTTTCCCTTCTTCGCTTCGTGTTAAGTAGTAGAGTCAATTTGTGTTACTCTACAAATGAGTGCATTTCAAGGGATTTCCACTTCCTTAAACCTTAAAAGTTTATGTTTGTCCACATTAAAATCCTCGTCCCAACCAGGGATTGCTTGTGAAATAATGTCGCATAATAATCAGCGTGGATTTCATTACAGAAATGTCTACTCGAGGTCATCCTACCAGCCGTGGGATGCCAGTGGCTCTTCCAGAAGTACTACGGGTAAGACTTGAGAATATTGAATATTAAAAGAAATTATATGCCATATCATCATCATACATAGCTTGTGTGGTCTTAAATACTTTTGATTTTTTAACTCTTTCAGGTTATCGCATGAGACCGATACCTAGTAATATCCCTGTTAATTTTCATGAATATCACTGGAGATCGTCATTTGAAAATGAAGCGACACTTTCCCGTACCAGTACTGCAGTTACAACTTTCAGTGAGAGCGTGCTTGGTGGGAGCGTGATGAATTTTGGGAACGAGGATAATGGAACGATTCCAAGAAACTGGGAGCATACAGGCCTGGGATCAGTAGTTCATTCTGGAGGCAGAAGTATTTGCCGTTCAATTTTGTTGTAAAATGCCCTTTCCGTATCTAAAAAATAAAACTAAAAAAATACCTAATATGTCTTTCATATTAGGTGACACGGGAATTGGTATGGGTGGAGTGCGTTTCACTTTAATGAGCTACAACATCCTGGCTCCAGGTCTTGTTGAAAAACATCAAGAACTGTATGAGGGTATTGATCCACTCACTCTTGAATGGGCGAATCGCCTTAATGGACTGTTTGGCCAGATTCAAAAATATGCACCCGATATTGTTTGCTTACAAGAAGTTGAAGATGCCCAGTTTCGACTAACATTTGAACCCCAGTTTACTAGTCTTGGTAAGTGAGGATGTGAGGAAAAGGGATTGTAAGCGGATATAGGTTGTGAAGCTAAAGCGAAATATTAAAATTTTTTATTCCCATCAGGTTATCGTGGAATATTCAAAAAGAAAACTGGCGAAAAAGAGGATGGATGTGCTATTTTCTACCGGACATCGAAATTCCTTCTTGTTGATAAACTAGAAATTGAATTTTTGCAGCCACATGTCCCCTTACTCAATCGCGATAACGTTGGGTTACTACTCAAACTAGAAACGAGAACAATGACAAAACGTCAAAAGTTGGTTGTTGGCACGACTCACCTATTGTTTAATCCTAGACGTCAGGTAAATTAAATATTTGAATCCATAGCCTTGCCCAACGATGGATTTGATTAGGTATGCATTGCTGGACCATATAATGCTGGACTGGTGTTTTTAGGATGTCAAGTTGGCTCAAGCTCAACTACTTCTCGCCGAATTAGATAGATTTGCCTTCTGTGGATTTGATAAAGGTGGGAATTCTATGTACCATCCCATTTTGATGACAGGCGACTTTAACTGCAAGCCGTTTACTTCGGTCCCAACTTTGGTTGCAAATGGACAGTTACAGTATTTGGATGAACACGGAGATCTCATCAAGCTACTGAAGTAAGTACGGAAAGGTTTGCCAGATGAAACTAATGTGAGATAAAGGGGTTTTAATTTTAAACTAACATATTATTAGGCGTAAAGGGTTTGATTCGGTGCTTCCTTCACACTGCGGAATAACAGACCAATGTCAGCATTACAAAGTAGCGTTGGAAAGATACACCCGTTGGAAAGCCCTTCGTGCAAATAACTTTGAACTGGATTTACGATCTCAGGAGCGTCTTGTTAATATATTTCCGTACATAGAAACGGGAAGCAGTGCCAATAGTTACTCGACCCCACCGGATGAACTCATATCTCTCCTTTCTCCAGTTACTGAAGGCGTAGAGCCGGCTTCTAGTTTTACCGAAACAGTGGATAGTCAGCTATTTGCCCAAGCAGCCCAAAAAATAGCTGCTTTGCAGAATATGTCTTCCGGAGTTGATGATAAGCCTAACATATCAGATTTACTTACGGAAGATGAACTTTATCCACCTGGTAAAGCTGCTAACCAACTTGATCAGAAGGTAGTGGAAGAACTGCGACAATGTGGCCAAGAGTGTTCATTTGGTTCTGGAAGACTTACTCACAATTTGCACTTCCGTGACATTTATGCACCAAAACTCGATAGAAAGGATAATGACGGGGTAGCCACCACTAAGCAATTCGGATGGGCATGTGTTGACTATATTTTTCAAAGGTACTTTCTTAAGCATACAAAATAGTTATTGATTCAATGTGGATGCGTTTGTATAGACTTTGTTATGCAACTCATTTTTTAAAACATGTTTTAGTATGAGCTGGAATCCATCATTGAACAAAAGAACGGAAGGCAAGCTAAAGTTAGTTAGACGTCTTGGATTATACAATCGTAGCCAGTGCAAAGAAATTGGCACAATTCCCAATAGCGAGCACCCGAGCGATCACTTTCCCCTTGTAGCAGAGTTCCTCCTTCGGCCATAAATCAGACTGAAATATCCAGCAATCGACTTCGTTAAGTGCTCTACATGGCTATTGGTACTACTTTCGATATTGTGACGATATAATAAGTATAATAAATGGTGTGATGACAAGATAAAATTGTAATTTAAGAAAGAACGACTAATTTAATTTTTAAGATACATGTTCTATGGTACTTTGGAAATTAGATCTCAGTAGATATCCTGAGAGCTATGGTAAGATCCGATTGTTGATCTTTGAACTCACGTAATTTCGTGTGTGTCGTATCACAACGCAGTATTAGGAATATAGTTTTTTTTAATTTTAAAGTATTTGTTAATGTTTTGTACAATATTGCTAGTAATAAGTTATTGTTCATATAAAATTTTATTTTTATGACCCCGCTATATGAAATGTGAAATAATAAAGGTTTCTCGCAATTGGTACTTGTACAATATAGTCGTATTTATTTTTATGCTTCATCAATGTAGAAAGTTAAATACATTAACATCAAATCTATCCCAATAGTTTACACACGAACCTACTTCATATTTAAATTTTCTTGGTAAAGGTATCCGTTTTTCACAAATCGGGTGCTTCTACGAACATGGTATTCCTGCTTGAAAGTTGTGCTCTTCATTCATCTTTCCATCCATTTTCCTCTGCTTTAATCAAAATCAATATTGGTGAGTTGTAGAGATTCGGCTGCGCTGTCACAAATTGTCAGAAATGTGTTGAATAAATGAATACTAGGTTTGCTCGAAGCTGTATTAACAATAAAATGTGCATAATGTTCAGGGCGTATTTAACGGATTAAACATATTACATTAAAATACGAATAAATATCAGTAGTGTTCAATTCGTTTCTGAATATATAATGTACTTCGCGGAAACGGAAATCTGTAAGCCTCACAGACATTCTTATACACAACGGGAATGGCAAACAGATTTAAATGTCAAACATTTATGTGTTTTTGCACAACTTGCACAGGGACAGACGGGGGTGTGCTGTAAGCATTTTTCCACATCAGGAGAGATTTTCTGTTGTCGCTTTTTATTATCAACCTATTGATTCATATTTGTCATTAATTTACCAGAATATGCTTTCCACTTCTCCATCATCGAAGTGGCCATAGTCATCGGCATGCAGCACCCTCCTTTCTCTCAACATAATAAAATACATTCTCTTTCACCGGAACCTAAATTCGATCAATCATCTTGAATAGAACTGATTTAACTACTT
>JAANSN010004829.1:0-13918 GCA_036850665.1 Dicranocentrus wangi | reverse complement strand
CTGCCTAACCCAAGTGATGAATCACTGATCTCCTTCTAGTTAGAATATAAAATTTGATATAATAGTTTCATTTGCTATATACAGTCAATACGATGCTTTCTTCCACTATGACACGAACTTGGCAAGACGACCTCTCCAACAATGTGTCCAGAACCACCTTTCACACTGAATGCCTACGCCGAACTGAATGCAATCCTTCTCCTTCTCTTGCGTGTCATTGCCAACTCCGGTCTGGTCTAGTGAGGGCGATGAGAATGGCTAGCCTGTCGTAGTTCCCTCCTTAGTCATTACTCCTAACCTGACAATGAGCTCTGCTCACAATAGATACCGGCGGCGGCATGGCATCAGCTTGTGCATATTCACTCACGAAGTTGCCCGCAGCAAAAGCTCATGAGCAGAAACTAGAGACTCCCAGGCTTAAACCTGGGATAAGGTGATGGAGGATATGGAATCAGAGCAGATGCAAAATCTGCATGTTCTTCTGACTCCACCGCATATCTCCATTAAGATAAACCGCTTTTTGAACTGCAACTTGTTTGCAAGTGGTATAGCCAGCAGCAAGGCAAAAAAAAAACCGTATACTGCAACTTTGGATCCCACAACATTACTACTATTTATTATTTCAATAAGAAAGCTAGTAAAAAAATAATATATCTGCATAGAATGCATATCCTGCCTGAAAGATGATGATGACTCGAAAAAAATTATATGATTTACTAGCAAAGTGCACACGGTTGCATCATTTCATTTGCAGAAAATAAAATCAGCATCATCATCATCATCAAAACAGCGCACGCACAGATAATCATCTTTTATGTTCATCAGAGAATCCATCCCATGATCCACCACACAAATTTCACATTCATAGTCCGTCAGACAGGCAGGCATACTATCATCATAATATCGTCCGTCCTTAAAAAGAAGAAGGAGTTTGTTGGTCGGTCGGTCGGATCAAACGGAGAATATAATATAATATATAGGATATATGTATTTTGTGTTGAAAGCATTCTATTCTTTAGCCCATCATGAGATTTTATTCACCTTTCAAAAGTACAATAAATAAGTTTCTTTTAAAAAAAAGTGTTGTTATTTTGTTCCGACGAGGTCTTTATGATTTTGTTTATATTTGTCTTGCCGTCCGTCGTCTGTTCCCCGCTTTGCTCACGACGATATATAATAATAATAATTCCTAGAAAAAACTGCCATGGATTGGCTTTTTTTTGTTTGATTATGTCATGAAAAGCTTCGGGAATCGGGGAATCAACTACATAAATAAATAGATACTTATTATTGAAATCTTGCGGGATTTTGAAATGGTTTGACCCAAAATCAGGTCAAAGGTCATATGGAGAATGCACCAAGTAGAGTAGTACCGATATGGCTGATATGAAATATAATATACCTATAATTTGCTTAACTTGCTTGTTACGCTCAATGCTGATCGCGTAGTATTCTCTTCTGTACCTAGTTATTATTATATTATTAGTTTTCATATCCCAGAATGTTTAAGAAGCTAGCGAAAAAAGAAGAGGAAGGAACTTCTTCCTCCGCAGGATTGGGATAGATGATGATGATGATGATGAGAAGGAATATATTATATAAAAAATTTGCTTTGGTGCTCTGCACACAAAACGGCAAGGATTTTCTACACTTGCAACTTGCAAAACTGAAGAAATTATCGTGTGCAGCAAAATACAAAATTAAATGCAGTCATCCATGAACACTGGGAATAAGGCAAATTGTAATAATAGTAGAGGCACAGGAGGAGCGAGAGAAGATGAGAGATGATCTTTTATGATGACCATTGCACATTACTGTTACTTCTCTATTAGGTAGAGCAGGCGAACATGATACATTTCATTGTATTGTGTTGAAGTTTATATTCCTCTTAATTACTCACCGTCATCATCATCATCATGATCATCATCATCCGGTTTTGTGCATTTCAACTCTCAAGAATTTTTGATCGGATATAACAATTTTTCCCCTGAATCATTTTCATTTCGCTTCGTTAGATTAATCGCATCCACTAATACTTGCTAAACTAATTGTCTTCTTTTATATATACGTAAGTAATATTGCAAGTTTGGGCCTAAAAAGTAGGGAGCTGGGGACCGCGATGCGGTGATGGGATTAAAAAATGTACAACAAACGTTCCCGTCTGGAAATCCAATTTAAAGGGAGATTAAAAATTACTACTCCTGAAACAATTATATGAATGGATATAATATGATATGGGTGGACATGCACAAAAAACCACAATCACGGCTTGGAATCGGGATCACGTATAAAAGTAAACTGGGAGAGAGTGATAAAACGACGAAAGCTTCATTCAGTTTCGACCAATCTAATATAATAAATTCCGCAATTTCCTGATGTCTGTAACTGATCAACATCAAAAAAGTATTAAAAAAACAACTGTTTCTCGGGTATATTGGGCTTCCAATTGGTAAGTAAGAAGGATTGGTGTTGGTAGTATAATTGGGAAGACTCTGGGACACACGGACGCTGAGATTGAGGAGACAAAGGTCAAATGTGATCATAAAAAAAGGATTTGAGTTGAGCCTCTTATGATAACCATAATAACAAGGCTTACAAGCGTTAGCGTTTATGACTTTACCCCGTTTGACTGTCCGCAAGTGTTTCTGAACCCGTGAGGGTCTGGACGACATATTTGAAATAGATTTAATTTACTGTCCATGACTTCATATGGACAGATTTTTTTTAAAATGCTGTGAGCATTCAATATATTCAGTTTCGTAGTCATAAAACATAGATGCGAAAATTCCTTGTTTCGAGTGTTCGAGTATATCAATGCCAACAAATGATTTATAAATATAAACCACGTAAGAGTGTTATATTTACATCATTTATCTGTCATGTCTGTGAGTTTATTTGACTACCATATCTAGCCATTAAGTGCTTTTACTAATCAGGCATTGTTTGTCCACATCCCTTTATTCCGTGTAGGTGTGTGATTTCATGGTGCAAATAATAAATGTATTAAGCAAAACCAAAGAACAGGGTCACAATATATGCGGCTATAAAAATGCGACTTCCCCAAATATTAATCCACTGATTACTACTGATTACAGAGGAGAGTAGTAATCATATCACAACTCACACCAAAATGTGCACAATTTATGTGTACTTATGGTGGGATGGAAAAGCTTGGAGTCCAAAATTTCCAAAAAGTCGTCGTTCACATATATCAGCAGTGTCTGATGATGCTGATTGCCATTTTTGGTCATTCATTGTGTAACCTGAACTGGGCAAGGTATAACGTGGGGTTCCGTCCGTAGCTGCTGCGGTGCCGAGAATAATACTATAATTCCCTGAACTTTTCACTAATCTTTGGTACGCAATTCACGTCTGAAACGAATTGTAAATCTTTGATAAACTCGACAAATAATAGCCATTCACTATTTTGTAGAGAGAAAGAGGCAACAAAAGGAAAAGGATTTTTTTTTAAGTTTTGCATTCATCCTGAAATAAAACGCAGCTACTCCGACTACTCCTTCCTGTGCTACTACAAGATAGATACAAAACAAAAAAATCCATCCAAATCCAACTCTCCTCTTCTTCACCGTATTCTGCGATTCTCTCAGGTAAAGCCCCTCTTTTAAAAAAAACATGGTTCGTGCATTGTTGTATCCTTTGAATGTAGCCTGACTACATAATATAATATAATCTTTAGCTGAAAAAATTACAAACTGTTGTTGTACACACACTCATATAACACATAATCCTCCTCCACCATCGCCACTGGTAATAATAATCCACCGCATTGCTACTCCACACGCTTGTAACAATGGGCTAAAGTCAGGAGTCTAAGGGAATTTTTACAATGATCATATAATTTTTTTTACGTGGTTACTTGTTACTTACCAACTTACCTGTATTGTGTATTCACGCTAAATCAAAGGCGCTTCTAGAAGAGATGGAGAAGGAGAAGCAAGAGGCAAAAAGTCAGTGATATAAAAAATATAAGAGGAATAAAAAGAAAGGTAAACCAAACCGAAAGCTAAGTAACAAAAATAATATGTATCCGTTTACGTTTGAGTGAGGGAGAGAGAGAGAGAGAAAGAAAGAAGAAAAAAACCCAAGCAAATCATGGCCAGTCATGCAGTCGGCTTGAAGCATTCGTTTCGAAAAAATGTTGATAAAAAAGGATTATTTTGTGTTGCATAAAAGTGAGTACACGTTTCAATGGAAAATGAAAACGAAAAGATAAATTGCATATATATATATTGCAGTAGTGTTCCTCTCTTTCTTTCCTCCTCCTCCTCATCATCATCGTCGTCATCAAAAATGTGAAAAGTTGATTGTTAAGTGAGTCAAGTCAAGTAGGAGTGAGGACGCTTTTCTCTGAAATAAAATCATATCTAAAAGGTTCTGTGCGGACTGACAGAGGGAATGGCCCGGGGAGAGGGTTGACATATATGATAATATGGAAAGATGAAGAAGCCACCACCACGATTCGGGGAGTTGATTTGAAACTCTTTTTTTTCTTTCTTGTCGGGAAAAAATTATTATTTCACGTATAATATATTTCGGTGGGAAGAGACAGACAAGAGGGTGAGGAAGGGTGGGAAGGAGGGTTTGTCTAAGTTAATTTTGAAACGTGTGGATCCCAGGACTAATTGTAAATTTCTCGGAGGAGGAGGGTAGCTAGCTAATAAATACCCTGGCTGTGTGGAACTACATACTCGACTCCTCGACTGTGGAAAGACTACAAATTTTTAACATTGTCATTATCTCAAATTTAAGGGAATGATTTTGGAATTTTGTGGCGAAAGTGATGAGGGAGGACGCTGTGCTTGTGGTGGTGTGTGGTGACGACTGATGACTTTGCTCTAAAATATACCTTGCGCTGGCAAAACTCATGGGAAAAGAGGGAGTAAGTAGGAAAAGGCATATTACATTGTCTAACAGACTGCGCTGCGATTGCATTTCTATACATGAATAGAAAGAAGTAAGCAAAAGTTGGTTGTGTGTGATGTGAGTGATGCGATATAGTATGTAATCCACTACCCCTAATCCTACTCCTCACTCATACTCCATACTCCTCTCCTCTTCGGACTTTTCCTAATACAATTTGCATTTTGCATTTCATAGAAGCAGGTCTTTTGTCAACACACTTAATTTTTATTTGCGTAGATAGACAAATGCACGTCGTCATGCTCCAAAATGAGCACTAAAAGCCGGTCGGCCCACACGAAGGAGAAGGAAAAAAAAAGATTTTTTTGCATGTAAAAAGTTTGTTTTTTTACAAGGATTTTGAGTCGAGTCGAGTCTAGATAGGTAGATAGATGCGTCCTGCACGATCATCATCATCATCATCGTCGTCGTCAACAGTGTCTGTTGTCTACCTGTTTCCCTAAGCCCATGTTTGTCGTCGCTCATTCAGGTGGAAAGGTGAACTGTGTGAGTTGGTGGCGATGCATGGTGAGGTGAACTATGCAAAGTGGATAATAATATTTTTCTGAAAAGGATATATTTCTCTTTTGTTTTCTATGGAAGCAAGAAGAAAACCCCACAAAAATAAATACTTGTTGTTTTGTGTAAAAGTGTGCATGGACCATTTTGGGGGAAAGAGGTACTAACTTATTCAAACCCAAAACCCAGAGAGACAATCACTTATTTAATAATAAAATTCGACTCAATAAGTACGAGTATTTGTACAATAAACCACCACCAACCACGGATAAATAAAAGTACAAAAACATTTAGGCTAGTTGAATTGAGAGGCTCTAGACAATGGATGGACTTTGACTTTGGGTGGATACATGCATTTTAGCAGGACATTAATTTCTCCACACTAGTTTCTATTATTACTACTATTCAATTGAGTGATATCTGTAAAAGCTAATAAGGTATGTACAAGTTTTAGTTTTACACCTGCAACTTGCAATTGTATTATGCATGCAGGCAGGTTTAGGTTTAGGTTGCATGTGTTTGGTGTTATTTGTGCAGTGCATAATACAATTACAAAAATGGAGATATGCATATTATAAAATGGTGCACAATGGCTAAGGGCTTTTGGACGGACGGACGGACAGAGTGCAGAGCACGGCTTTTGAGTATATAGCATTAATGATGATAAGTGATGTATGTGTCCACTAGCCGTAACGTCATAATTTCTTTCCAACAATACTTACTTAAAATATCCACAACTCCATCCAACAAACACCAATATCATATAATATACACACATAAATAGCTCTGGTCTGACTGAACTCGTAGTAACATTGAAACAGTGTGTACCTTCCTGTGTGCCCACCACCTGTAGTCATTTTATATATGACGTACGTACGTGAAAAAAGGAAAACTTTTTTTCCCGATGCAAACGTTAAACCAAAAAAAAAAAACTTTTTTTTTGACTTTTATATTTATTTATAAAGTTGAAAATAGAGGATAAAGACATGGGATTATTGGGATGCATAAACTACATGATCATTTGTTAGTTGACCGTGCCGTAGGTAGTTTTATCGCAAATCGTCGTCACCAACCACCGTCCTTTCGCATCCATTCCATAACCCTTTGTTACTAACTATTATTATTTTTATGGAATATATTTATACAGATCGAAATTCATTTGTCGAGGGGGTTAGGGCTGCGTGTGTGGACGTAAAAACGAGAGTGTTAGTTTCGTTCCCCCATATTATAGAACCTTAAGACCACCATACCACCAACAATACTTCAGTAATGTTCATTGCAGTTGCCTGCCTTTGTTGCAGTTGCACACACTTGAAATTTTGTTGGCATCGGCACACTTTCGCATTTTTTCCTACGTCCTTGTAGTCGTTTTCGAGAGAGGTAGATAGATATAATATTGTGTGGCCGTTGCGTTGCCATTAAATATATATAACGAGGGTGCCTACACTGATTTAAAAATATGATTTCTAGTTAGGTTGTGTAACAATAATACCTAAATTATCTAAACAGTAGCAATACGAGAACTAGGAATGTGTTTATATTATCATTTTTTAAAGTCTTGTTTCCCATTCGATAGGGGCAGTACCGTGGCGAACAAGAAGAGTGTGGACGGTTGACTATATACTTACTTATTTTTTGGCTTTCGCAACGAGTATTAACTTGCTACAATCCTTAAGCTTATATATTATATTATACAGTCGTGTGTGTATAGTGCGAGTGTTAAGGTGTTTTTTGTTACAAGAAACAATATGAGGATAATATTTGAGAATATTTGCATGAATTAAAAAATAGCGCAATAGAATATAGTATTAAAAAAATGTCCAGTTGGGAGAACAAGTTTAGAACAAAAAAGTAGTAATTGTTTCGCTAGTACTATGTTTCTAAAGTGTTTCACGACTTGATCTTAAGCCGTTTCTTGCATGTCAACTAACTTCCGAGCGGAGGTCGCAACTTAGAGAGAGAAAAAATGTTCGAGAATAATGAATTTTCTCTAGTCATCTTTGTTGGTTCGGAATCGGATTGATTTCTTCCGTTATTACAACACAAGATTGCTGGCTGTGATCTCATTTCGCCCCAATGGTTCCACTTGCTCCACTAATTCGGATTCCATTGTTTGTTGATTTGTGATTTTAGTTAAAGGACAATCATCATGAATCCTGTTAAAATATGTGGCAAATGTGGGGAGAGGTTCCGGGGGACAGCGGCCAACGAAATGGTATGTGCGAGATGTGAAGTGTTCCACTGCCAAGTGCCGGAAGACATTGACCAAGAGTTTGTCAAGTTGGGAAGTAAGTTCTCCAACCAAAGTGTTCAATAATAATATTATACAGTTTGCTATTTCGTTCATATAAGGAAATTATACTTAAAAGACATCAGCAGTCTGACACGTTTTGTTTCGTACACTCTTCTTGTCTGTCACAGCTCAGTTGTATGGATCCGCATTTACAACAATGATTCAGCTAAATGACTTGATGAACCATAAATCCCGGCTGAAAACACTGCAAGAGAAACTAGAAAAGTCATGCAAGTCAACTAAGGTATAGCGTGTTTGGAGAAAAAAATGTATAATATCTGCAATGAATCATTGTTGTAATAGTTTTTTCTAATGAATCATCACCTGTGACACAGGAGAAAAACCGAATTAAACGTGAGATTTCTAGACTCCGGGAAGAACAAAAGGCCATGGAGGAACTTATGGAGTCCATCAAAACCAGGCTTATGCAAGTATGTAAAAATTGGGAAACCTGTAATTGATTTGATGACTGATTGCAACTGATGCTGTTGAAGTAGTCAGGTCATTCATTGTCATCCTTACCACCAGTCCTAATAACTCTGTAATTTCATAATATTCAATCTAGGTTGCTCTACTGCAAACTAGTTCAACAACGAAGAAATCTACCAACGTGCCATCATCAGTTTCCCACTCTCAGTATTCCTCGTATTCTCCATCGTCGTCAGCGTCAGCGAACTCTTCTCCCAGTAAATCCATAAGGGAACCACCATCCACCCCAAGATCTCCAGTGAAGACTACTCCACAACCGCAAAAGCTGCAGGTACCAGTACCACAACCACCACCACAACAGCCGCAATCCCTCCCTAGCTGTTTATCCCCTGTGAAGACTACCGCTGCAAAGTTTGAGGAGGCTGCAAAGAAAGTGAACACCATTGTCACATTCGCAAAGATTCCAAAGAAGCCTGAGATGAACAATAACGACGCTCCTGTAACAGCCTCTTCCTCGTCAGATGAGGACGATGACTCGGGCAAGCAAGTGTTTCTAACACGGAGCAACAGTGTCAGGGATAGAGTTAAGGTAAGAATGGAAATAGATTGTAGTCCAAGATTACTAACGTCTTGCAGCAATACCGACTCCGACTTGTAGAATAACTGCTTAATCATATCCGAGTAAATTGTTATTATATTTGTGTAGGCTTACGAGGAGATACAGAGGCGAGCCAGTACTGGGTCATGCGATCGGAGGCCTGCTGGGATCCGTGGAATGAATAAAACTAGAAAATCCCTAAATGTTCTGTAAAGATTTAAATTATTTCCAGCTGCAAGGCCTATGAACAATCGTCTATGATTCGTTTTCGTGTACAAAAACGTGTACCATTTTATTAGGATTCAATAGAGCCACACGTTGATGATGCGGGGAAACAGGAACCAGAAATTCTAGAGAGGTTTTAATTCTTCTAGCCCCTTTTCAAAGGGGCGATTAAAACAGGCGACAAACAATTAGTTGATCCAAATCTGCTCTCTATAATATAATAAGCTATTTTTATTAGTCCAAAAGCCTGTCATATTTCTACAACCAATTTCGTAAATAGAGTAATCGTTACCGTAAATATTTATCAAATAAGAATAGTACTTAATTCGCAAAAAAATGAATACCACCGAAGCATTAATTACCTATATACTTATTATATTACTTAAGTAAAAAAATAAAGCAGTCAACATTTCAGAATTCATATATTTATCGTATTTATTGAACTATGCGAAAATGCAAAGTGAGTGCCTTCCGCCTTGAAGCTACGGCTCGTCGGAACTGCAATTGCAATTGCAAGGATGCGATAGGAATAATTAAAAACAATGTCAGAATCAGAAGAATGGATTTTCAACCATTTTCGATTTGTTGCGTTTATTCGTTCTCCGGTTCGAGGTTCATACTTATTTCATTTAAACTTTCATCATTGACAAACAATACATTTTTTACGAGTTAGCTTACATTACATTAATTTCTTTTAAAACAGCGACCAACTAGCTAATAGTAGTATATAGTGTTATTCATTTAATTGTAATCGTAATTATATTAATAATAATAATACGCTATTTTATCGAGGCAAGTACATGTACGGAGACAATCTACTACATCTCATTTTAAATATATTCTTCAACAGCCTTGTCTCCTAAACGGCTTGGCAATCAAAAAAGGGTGTCGCTGACACCACATTCCGTGCAGTCCATTTCAGATTGTTGGAACAATATTTTAATGTTTTAGTCAGATTGCGAAAATAACTACCTAGTTTCTTATTAGATTAATGTGATTATTTTGATATAATGATGATCAGAGTGATAATGAGTTTCGACATACTCAACCCTCAATTCCCTATAAACGCCTTCCAAAAGTTAAAACTAAATCCTACACACCTTTCCTTTACTCTTTATAATAATAATTTATCATCATGAAGAAAAACCTGTGTAAATATTTTGGGTGATTTGATTGTTGAAATTGAAAAATCCATCCAGTATAATGATTCCAAGCTCCTTGAGTGCGTGGACCGCCTGTCATCCGCCGAAGCTAATTTTCTGACAAAATCACTCTTCGCGACCTATTCATCCTACAAATTTTTACACCAAATAGAAATAGTATCGCCGCAATCCTGAACACAAAACTACACTTGTGTAATAAATCGAACTGATTATTACTAATATTACACTGGATGGTGCACAATACCTATTGCACAAAATAATCATCTGTAAATGTTTTGTCTGGGATTCCGTTGTAATTCATTTCATTCATTCAAGGTGGAAAGGAGGAAACCCCTTGGAACACCAGGTAAATTTTATTTATGATTTTAGAAACAAAAACAATAAAACGCCTAAAATCAAAGCACACACAGGTTTCAAGTGGACTAAATCTGACTAATAGTATATACGAATCTCGCGTCTACTCTCACTAAATAATTTAATTTGATTGGGCGCAACCAATTTCAGCTACGGATGATTTAGGGAACATACAATTACATACACTTAGACTAAACCCAGAGGATACTAATGTAAATCATCATTTATTAAGTGCGCTACATTCTCAAAAGATTCAATGCGGATAATAATTTAGTTAGTTAGGGTGATATTGGGCTCTTAGTTTCGAACGGGTATAAATGACCGACAGTGCCAAATCCTTTAGTTGTCCCCGCCCGGAACAAGATCCTTGAACCGGCCTTTAAATACTCTGGATGCTTGAGGAAACGAAACACGACAGATGCTCGCTCATTTGTGGAGATTCTTGAGACGGAGAGGATCTCCTCAATCTTGGCTGTCTGGCGCACGTTCCCAATGTACACTGTCGTCTGAAAGCCTTTACAAATGGCAGTGGCATGGTAAACCACAAAGATGTCCGCCTGCACAATGATAACAATAATATTTTGAAAATGAGAGACTCAAATTATACTTGGGTTGTACTACTACAAATCAATCAATAAAGCTTCTGTCGATAATATAAATTAAATTGCAGGAGGAGGGTCGTCGTGTAGAAATCATTACCTGGAAGAACCACGTGGCCTTTGGACATGCTTGAGGACTCACAAGAACCATCCCTTTGCGCAGCCCATTCACCTCCAAGTCCAAGCTTACAGATACACTTTGACTAGCTCTAGCCATGAGACAAGGCGTTTTGTGCCTTCGAATTGAGTTGACGCACACGGGATGAAATGAGCCGTCGTCCAGCGGTCCCAGCAGCATGGATGTTTTCTCTTTGATCACTCCTTGCGTTAAAAGCCCTCCTAGTATGGTGCCCACCCTGGGTATCCAAAAAGTTTCGTCAATCTGAAACTCGGGCAGTTCCTGCAAATTTACAACAGTGCATGACAGGTTATAATTTAAGAAAAATGATTTCCTTTTTGTGATATGGATGAAATGTATCATCATCATCATCATCATTCATCAGACTTTTTAGTATACCTTCTCCAATTGCTCTCGCTCAGTGGCACTTAATCCCGGAGGAAGTAAGAACAGCAATTTGGACAGCCATGACAGTCCCTCTCCAGTCACGTTAGATACGCTTAGTAAAGGGATCACCTCTGGACTGGGTTGGGTGGCAGCTATTGAAATAACGTCATTTTCTGAGCATATTCGAATAGGTGTCTTTTTGCATCCAACGTCAGTCAAGTGATCCTCAACGTCACTCAGTATCTGATCCAGTCTGTCGTCATTAAGGAGATCCATTTTCGTCACAACGATCATCATAGGAATCTACAATACAATGACAATTCTCATTATTTGTCATCCGTTTCTTCATATCATGTCATACTTCAGCAGCTAGTTTTTGCATGATATATAATATAAACGTGCATACTACACGATTAAACTACCATGATGAATGAGTAGATGAGTTTTTTATATTTACCTGCAAGGCAACCGCTAGCGAAAGGTGTTCCTTTGTCATTTTAGTAAACCCAGGAACTGCACTGATAACAAACATAATGTAATGGGGAGAGTAGCCTGACACGCCCCGAATGGTGGTTCTAAGGTACTTCGCATGACCAGCCAAGTCGATGAGTGTTACCAACTTTGAAGAAGTTTCACAAATCGTCTCTGCACTCCCCTCCTGGTAATTAATAATGCGTCCTGCGGCATCAAACCCTACAATTTCGTGACTGATCGAAGAGGTCCTCCCAGACTGGACCTCGTGGAGATGTCGGAACATGTTCAGCCTAGCGCGTCCCCTCCCATCATCCAGCTCCCCTTGCGTGATCACCCCTAACAGAGTTGACTTGCCAGCGTCTGCATTTCCCATGACCGCTACTCGAACGTCAATACTAGGCGTCGTATCCGGCAACTTGCGAATCAATACCTCTGATACGGTCAGGCTCTTATTGCTCGTCGGTCCCCCCTCTTCGGTGGAACAAGGTACAATAGTGCGACGAAGGACTGAGGTGGTAGCCCCTAACCTCGTGGCCATCTCGTTTAATGTTCTTAAGCTGGAATTCATCTCATCGTCGTCCAGCCCCCGGAGC
Organism: Dicranocentrus wangi; assembly: GCA_036850665.1. Taxonomy (NCBI): domain Eukaryota; kingdom Metazoa; phylum Arthropoda; class Collembola; order Entomobryomorpha; family Entomobryidae; genus Dicranocentrus; species Dicranocentrus wangi. The sequence continues at coordinate 1,246 of JAANSN010004829.1, read as the reverse complement.
AGACCAGAGTCTTCCACGCCAATTTCATAAATCGCCTCACCTTGACCCTCACGTAGGCGCCATTTCATCTGTGTGTAGAGAGGAAGATAACAGTAGTGAGCACCAATTACGTAAGGAATATATTGGGAACATATGAAAACACCTGCATTACAATTAATTAGTAAACACGCAAATTAATTGCTCTTTAGTTTAATTACCTGCGTCACTAAATGCTCAAACCGCTGCCTGGTTGGATTCACCAGTTTTAACTTGTACTCGATATTTCCAATTTGTGGCTCAGGAGGCAAGTGCTGGATGAAGTTGTCTGGAGAGGTGCATCCATCATGCTCTGATACTGGTACACTTGAGATCGCATTCCCTAACATGTCCAAGGTCACCGAGGTTGGTGACTCATCCGACATGTCGGGGTCAAATAAACTTACAAACGAATCCATCTTGTGTCTCGTTTACGCAAAAAAATAAAATAATATCCAATTGGCTCTATATATGAATACTGTAAACTGTGCAAAGAGTTTTTTCCTCCAATTCTCTGTTCACCTTCCCCTCCCTGGTTAAAAAAATCAAAAATAGAAATAATAAAACATCACATCGTTCACAATGCATCGACAACAACTGTAACTCCAACCAAACTCACTCCATCCATTTGATTAGGCACGTGTCGCTCACAAGCCTCGTTCGTACGTAATCAAATGACACATTTATTTCATGAATGGCATGCATGTAAACTAGTCATGTGTAACATGATGGAAATTACGTAGCTGAATGGTTTATACGACATATATACGACAACTACATATAATGGCGTCATATATAAGGCGTCTACATATAATGGCGTGTTATAAGAGACATGATAATATGCATAGTGAATGGAGTGTTAGTTGAACGTACATTGAATACCCAACGGACATTGAATACCTATGTCCAACCGCCAGAATCAGATTCTCCTTTAAATTCTGAGGGGGGAGGTACAGTAAGCATGAGTACAATGGAGACATGAGTAGTAACATGTATGCATAGGTACATTATTATTAATGCATCTGACTGAAGGATTATAACTGTGCGGGTGGTGGATGGGTGACTTTGACGGAAATTTCTTGGAAAAATTTTCAGAGCCTCCAAGACCTTGTGGCCCTTACGGCTATTGATTTTGTATTACTTTTCTAAAGTACTGTGGGTTTGTTGATTATGAGGCTTCCTGAATAAATATGATGATGTGATGCTAGGGATGTAATTGTTGAAGCAAATC
>JAANSN010004828.1:0-13921 GCA_036850665.1 Dicranocentrus wangi | reverse complement strand
GGATTCGGGTCTTGGGGTCACGAGTTTCCCATCCGGAACTCAGTGGTTGTCGTTGACTTAGTGTCTTTCCACCCACAGTAACCAGCGTCGAGTCATCACCAGCGTGTTTGTACGCGTAGGTACTACAAACTGGTACACGCACACAAGTAAGGTATCATCAACTAACTGTAAGTCTGCATTCTTTTACATTCTCCAACCAATTTCCTATCAATATATTGCATGAAATGACTGCATATTATATTATATACGAAGATTAACTGTAAGAAAATAATATGAATGTCATCAAGCCTTCATATAATTTTCCTTTTCACATAGTATCTATTATAAATACTTGAAGTTTTTAAGTTAATGTAAATATCGCTTTGTATCCTAAAAAGGAAACACACCGTTGTCATCTCATACTTTTTATGCTTACGTTACATCAATACAATAAACTGGAGGACATGATAAATTAATTATACATTGACTGTGCAGGGCAGTCCCCACGGCGACGCGACCCCCGACAATCCAGCAGTGAATTCCTTCCCTCCCTATGGTATTAAATAAGTATATATAGGTATATGGATACGGTAATAGCATTTTATACCGATTTGCTTAAATATTATATACCTCAGTTTCTATTCCAACAACACGACGACGTATAACATTTTTTGATATTAACATTAACATGTCTTACGCTTTGCGAGCTTTTTACTTAAATTAGCATACGACCTGACCGAGTCATGACGTCACTCGGAAGTACCACATCAACTTGTGCGCAGAGAAGCATATTATAGCGATATTGTGTATGTTTATAGCTGCGAAAACAATTTTAAAATCATCTACTTACCATTAAGTAATCAATCATCTAAAAATACTTCTGTGAGAGGGCAGCAAACAATTAAATTTAACAACAATTACATATTAACACCACAAATATCCAACAGAGGAGTGTGCAGGAGACAACAACTTCACGTGAAAGAACATATAGTAGGTACAATAAGAAATTAAACAGTACCCAAATAAAACATGACCTTGGATTGATACAATATAATATAAACTGTGACGACGTTAATATATTAAGTTTATAGTTGTTGTTAGATATGACACGCATCGTAATTATAAATGCGTTTGTAAAATGACTACAATTAATTTACAATCAGAATTGAAACAAATAACCCACCGTGGCAGAGAGAGTAGGTTAGATAGAAACACAGTCATTATTATTATTATTATTATGCATTACTTGTCTTTGAAACGTTACGCGAAAATTCCCATTTCTAATTTTCCTATCTAACAGGTAATAACAAACATAATAAGATGTAGAGACGAGAATCCTATCCTCTGCCTTTTTGTTCTTCTATGTTTCGAACAATAATGCACATACAGTTAAAATCACAATCAAAAACTATACCATACATTTGCATTTTTATTAGAAATAATATAATTATGCATCAGAAGCGATTATATAGGTTTTTAGTATTTGTAACTAATTTTGACTGGAGATTTGATATTCTTTTTAATGAGATACTCGAAAGAGCTAGTAACTTTTGATTCCATTCACGTCATGAAGCCAAGCAAGGGACCTCTGGGAAATGCAAAAAAATTAACCAACCATTGCATTCTCAACAAAATCTACTTCTAGCTGTTAACTTTCTAATCAATTTTTTATTTTGCGACTTGTATATTTTTTCATTCAAAATATCATTAGAACATCATCTCCTGATAGTCACATTTACGAGAATTTTTTTAGAACCTTACCCTTATTGACCAAAAGTGAATATCACAGGAATCATAAGATACTTGCAACTACTGCTTCATTCTAAACCAGAATTTCAGTGTGGTTTTGGTTAAAAATCAAGGTACTTGAAATTTTTTTGCATCGTTATTATTATATCTAGAATACTAATACACACAGGATTACGCACTGACGTATTTGATGTTTTTTTTATTTTACAAGCAAAGATAAGGGGGTTATCATGTAATGTAGGTATATTATTACCGCTGCTGGAATTTTCAAAACTGGAAGTCTGGAAGTTGTTAAGGCTGTGTCAGGAATTTTTAACATCAATTATATAAATTGTATGGCTCTCAGTAGTGAAAACACATTTCAAAAATCCACCAGGAAATTTTATTTTATTACGTTTTTTCAACACACTCAGAATTTTGATTTACTAAGGTCTGCCGAATATTTTGGGGAAGGGAAAAAAGTATGGTGATTGATTAGTGGTACATTGTTTGTTGCAGGCTATAGATACTACCATGGATTTTGAATGGATTTTACAAATGTCCGTCCGACTATTGAACAGCATATACACGTTTTCGAATTCATGTTAAAAATTTGTATCACGTCCTTTTTACGATAATTTGGTGAGTTGGTGGTGCGGCCGCACTGTGGAGGCTGGAAGAAAACTTGGAAGAACATTACTACTAAAATAGTTGGATGTATTGAGATGTGGAACCATCCCTGTAGGTTGGATCATCAACAACTTTTGCTCGACACATTGGACATGTCCGCTCTCGGTCAAACCATGTAGCAACGCATTCCTCACAGAAAATATGACTACATGACAGACGTGTTGGACTTGAGTAGTTGTCATGACAAATTGGACAAATGGTACCAGCACTATCAAGCTGTTTGGTAGTAGGACTTGTCCCGTAGTGCTGCAAGATTGAAAGTAAGTAATGTCAGTAATGTAAAATAAGCCTCCAAAAAGAAAGATGTATAAACGATTTGTATACATTAACGAAAAAAAACACTACCACTAGCTACTTACAACATTTGACAATAGTTTCTCCAGGGCTTTTAGCCATTCCTTGATTCGACCAACAGAATCTGTTATCTTAAAAAATACATAGAGCCCTGCAAGACTTAGGCCGAACATGCGGGCTGTACCCTCGTACGCTGACACCAAGTAAAACATCCAAGGGTAGACGGGCAGGAAGCTTCTGTACAGTTGGGATGAATGTTCTATGAACAGGTAGTACTTTCCCTGTGGAACGACGGTGACAAAGGTGAATGGGTTATTAATTACAACTGAACCGAGAGAATAATAACAAACACGACATGATATCTAATTGTAAGAATGATGATTATGATTAGAGTTGATCGTATTTATTTACCCTCTTTTGGAAGGGAAGTACACAACCAGGCAAAGCAACAACACAGATCTTTACTAAAACAGTCCCAAATTTGGCAATATAGTCTGTCACCCCAACTGCCCACATCAAGGACCAAAAACTACTCAAATCCGATGCAGCCGGTAGGAATATCAAACTAGAAAGATTTAGAAAGAGATACCGCAATTTAAAGACAAACTCCTACTAATTGTTGTTGTTGATGGATAATTCATTCTAACATGTTACACTAATATTTTTTTTTAAATCAGAACTTACGCGTAGTACAATTCCATCTCACTAAATATGTAGTAAATGAATGCAACACAGGCTATCAAGTTTATCACAATCATAGAAAGGTAAAGCAAGTTCCGCTTGCGCTGTTTCGACACCTCCTTCTTCACCATCGAGTTGGCATGACTGAACGTTACGACAAGTGCAAGGAAAGCTAGTATACTTGTTCCGTGGTCAAAGACGCCCTAAAACAAAGTCGGGAACGCAAATCAAATATTTTATTAATTAATGTACTTATTACTGTAACACGGGAACACAGAATATTAGGAGCTAATATGTAGCAGGATTTTTGCGAGCCATGCTTCTTACCTTTAGGAAATTAATGACAAGGAAGGGTCGAATGGTAGTGTAGCGACTAATCTCGTTAATGAAAGCCCTCGTTTCTGGCGCGTCTCGCAAAATCTCTGCAGCTCGAGTTCGCTCATTTGCAGCCGTAGCGGCGTCTGCCATCGAAGGAGCATTGCCATCGATGGGAAGACCCATGTCTGAAAGGGTGCGTCTCGCTCGCTCCACTGCGTCATTGTTTTCTGGCTGATTCCCTCCGGTGCCTGATGCGTCTGGAGCGTTATTAGCCCCATTTGACCCACTTCCTTGAACAGAACCCCGCTGAGTGGACACTCCGTCATCCTCTCCCCATCCACCCATTGGGGAATCCATATCAATAACATAGGAACGCGACTCCCGAGCCCGACCAGCCCCGAGATCAATTGCTGACACTGGGTTGTAATCTAAATGTGGGATGAAGACAATAATTAATAATAATAAAAACAAAAACAGTCATCAGCATGGCTTAACTCTGCCTGATTACTGATTACCAATTTATTTTATCAAATGGGTTTTATGTTTCACTGAATGAGTTTACCTGCATCTAAATCTTCGTCTACTGATCGCATGGAAGAGACATTGTGTCGAGCTCTTGAAACGTGGTGGTGGTGGTGATGATGATGATGAGAGTGCTGAATGTTTGGCGCAGAAGCACTGGCATGAGCACTAGACGCAAACGAGGAATTCCAACTTCCAGATGAGGTGGAAGGAACTGACGTGTGGGTTACCAGTCTGCTCGCAGTGTTACCACTACCTCCAATACTACCGGAGGATGCGTGATGATGATGATGATGAGGTTGGCCTACTCTACTATCTGACGCCACCGAAGTAGGTGCTTCTCGATTTGGAATGGATATATTTACAGGCGGCCTAGCCCACTCTGGGAGCATGGAAAGCGAGGAAATGCTCCGACCTGCCACATTCGATGGCACTAGCCAACTGGGATCGAAGTTGAGATCAATATTAATACCGAATAATCCATTTCGCTGACGCCTAGAAGAGTTAGATCTGGAATGAACGTTATCTGCTGAGCCCTCGTTCATGTCTGGATTTGGGGCTTGTTCTGTGCCCGGAACACTGCTACTACTACTGCTGTGTCTACGACTCCCTGGCGAGGGGTGGGAGGGTCCAGTTTGACCGGCAGTTTCTTCCTCTTCTCCAGCAGCAGAAACACGACTAGCGGAAATTGGGGTTGTTAGGTGGTAGTCTGCACTTGAAGTCAAAATGGGGGCAGTACCATACGGAGCTGAAGTATACTGGAGCAATAAATTAGGTGGAACGGGTAGGCGTGCACCCAAATCTGGCCGCTGCTGAGAAATTGGGGTAGGTGTAGGCACGGTTTCGGGATTATTTAAATTGACACTTGTTTCAATCCCCGGAGCAGTTGTTGTTGTTGAAACCGGGTGAGTTTCAACCTCCACTGTTACCGACGTCGTCGCTGAGTTATCTGACTCTGGTCCAATCGCTGCAGCTTGATTCACTGCAACTGGAGAATCCGTCATCACTTCACGCTCTCGTGATCACATTCACGAGTGACCACGACCTACCAAACGACGCCAAATTACTTTCACAATTTCTAAAAGAAAAAACAAAATATACACGAATTATAAAACACATGTTTTGCATTAAATGTGAAATAGGATTTTACTTACTAAACTATTTTCTACTGCCTTAAATTTGAAGCAGAAACCGAACGTAAATCAATGTTATGATGATGATGCACGCCAATAGATTTAGATTGGAAAATTGGATTTTTTTGTACTTGTTTGCACTACTACTGCTCAATCAATGCTTATCAATAGTCAATTTGTAATTGTCTTCAACTAATCCCATCAAATTTATTAAATTTGCTTAAAATGGAGATCATGGATGGTCGTTGGTCGTCGTATCAGTCAACTGCTCAACTACACACGGGTCAACATTGAGCATCATCATCATCAGCTGAACTTGACCTCCCTGATTTTATCTTTATCTGTCATCTTTCTTCACGTTTAACTACTAGCCAAACCCAACCCATCCCAACACTCTTCTGCACAACAATTATACAATGAAAGAAATTTTATATAAATTATATATGAATTTTACGAGAGAGGATAACTTGTCGTCAATTTAGGTAGATAAGTACCTAATAAATACTAAATGAGAGCGAGACAGACAACAGATGACGGAGCGAGGTGCCACTAAAACCTATCTATGCCTTCCACATTATCAATTATTATTATTTTATTATCATTACGTAAAATGAAGAAAATAATATTATGGTTGATGCTGATGGCTAATATTTTTCCTCCTAAATTCACTTTATACGACCCGGACAGTTAAGAGGGCTGTGAAATGGAACACATACCATACCTCATTAGAAAACGCTACTTTATTTACTACTTTCATTTGAGTGTGTAACATACTTTGCTGATGCAGGATGTTATGTTAGAGATCATGATAATTAGTAATTAGTAATTGCCTAATATGATGATGATGATGATGATGTATAGGCCAAACCTTTTTACCACGCTAAATAATATTACTTTGCTTTACGTACAGACAACAAATGATTTACTAACTATGATTCAAGTTTCAATATTGGGCGGCGACTAAATGTTGAATGTGTTTGTGTTGTGTGTCAGCGTCAAGTCAGCAGGTTAGCTTTACAATCCCGAACACAGGTTTCCAATATTCCAATAGGGGCAAACAAATGACAAACTGTTCGAGTGCTCGTGGAGTGAACAGATGCCAGGGGGAAGAATACACGAAATTTAGACAGAAATCAAATACATTCGCTGGTTCTAATCTAAGCAGGCAGACTCTGTTTAATTAAGCAAGAGAGTTGTGGGTGGGCTGTTTCCAATCCGGATACTGAATTTAACTACATAATCACTTCATAAATGAAAATTCTACCCCACAGCTGGCTACGACCGAATATGACTTTGGCATAATATCCCAATCCCACAATCAAATCATTGCAACGGTATCTCTGCTCTGACGTCGTTTTTACTGTTCGCTAATATTGGACTTTCTAACCTATGACTTTTTAGACACATCTATTATCTATTTTCCCTTCTATATCCTCCTACTTCATATTTATCCAAATCCTAAACTTAAACTCATTTGCCGGATTACAAAAAAACGGAAAGTGTAAGATACAACATCTTCCAAAACTCCCTTATATCTAGGAATTATCGTACATTAAATGTTGATGTGATGTGACCCCTGCAAAACCATCTATGATTTTAATAAATGCCATTCCGAATTATGTTCCGTCGCCATATTATTGATTGACTGATAATATAAATAATGTGCAAGGTTTTTGTGTTGTGGTTGCACATAGTTTTAGTTGTTCATACGTATGTATCTTATCATGATAGGTTGTCATGACGAGGAAGATTCGGCTTTGATTGAATACAAGAAGTGTACGCTAAAGACCATGAAATTAGTGGAGTTGTCTATAATAACTGCACCTACAACAAGAAACTATAATATATAACATAAAGCATACTAATTTATTTAGCCTGCAATAATTTGGTGCATATTAGAGTAGTGCAATTACGACTGACTGTGCCAGAGTATGATGATGTGATGAGATGAGACGATAAGCGCCTCAGCAAGCACCATTTTTATTTGATCCATGTGAATTCATGTAAATTTGATCATGAAGAGAGCGAATGAACAATCGCAAACGTCGCAACGCAATGTCAACTCTGGATTATTATGAGGCATGAGGCATGTAAGCAAAGCAGCAATAGCTATACGGGCGGAATACGGAATTGTTATTTTGGCATTGACAAACCAATTAACTTGATGAATACACATCATAACATCATTATATACACTATATTATATTGTATGCAGTGCAAGAATGCAACTAAACTGTAACTGCTCTATATTTTTATTCCCTGTTGTAAACTATAACTTGACAAGGAAGAACTAAAGTTTTTTTTTGGTAAATGGCAATTCAATATAATATATGCCAAATGAATGAGTTATTTTATAATATGTATTATTCATTATTAGGATTAGGAGCTAGGAATTGTCGAATGTCATAAACTCGACTCAGCAGCTCAGACACTTTTAATAAATAAGCACACAGTCACCAAAATTCTTTCAACATGACTGACAACTTGCATTTTCTTAAAGATGAAAGACGGACGGAACATGATCAGCAATAAGAACCACGTCGGACTACTTTTTTTTTAAATGCAGCATAAATGCATTATTCATTATTATACTGCAAGCTAGCTAGCAAATTTAACATTACTTACAAAAATATTTACAACGAAATTACGAGTTTTAGAATGCATAAAAATTTGGTGGCTTAGGCTGCAAACTTCTCAGAGTAAATGCTTTGAACAGATAAAACCCCCACTTGCATTAATTTGACCACAAAATAGGATGAAGGTAAGTTAAAAAAAAATTGTATTTGTCGTACTACCAAACTACCATTGGCCATTAATTAATGATTTACGCATTTAAAAAAAAGTTTTAACATCAAACGTGATTCGAGACATCTCTACTGACCGTACCCTCACCGTTGACCGTCAGTCAACTGTTTTACACAGTTTTACAAACGCCAGAAGACGCCACCCACACCATGTGTTAGATAATCACGCCATTAGTTAAATTCATCCACACGTCACTATTTCAAACTAACACTATCAAAACTATTGACTATAGTAGTAGATAGCTCTGCTGTAAACACATGACAACCGCCAGCAACTACTGTTTATACTGATATTTTAAATGATGGAAGATGATGATGAGGATGACAACCAGGAAAATAAATGAATGATATATTTGAAACACAAAAAAATGTCACAAGAGTAACAATCAAACCGACATCTAAACAATGTTGTCACACTTTTACAACTTAAAAGGCAGACTATTTACTATTTTAAAACCTATTTTGTAACCTAACCAATCTAATGATAAATGATTACTTACCAACAAATATAATCCAAAATAAAATCCTACACTGACTGATGATCTGATGATGGTTCTATAATGATTTTTATCGTCTAGTCTGATGATGATGACGATGATGGAATAAGGAAACCGAGAGTTTAAAACGAGATCACAACATTCCTTTTTTCGTTTCTTCCACACCTCGTGCGTGTCCCTATTCACTAAATTATTATTATTTTTCTCCTCCAATTTCCGTAAATGGTAAACAAGTTAAGAGTTGATGAGAGTCGGAGGCGATCGAGTCAAACAAAACAAAAGATGAATTCAATGATGGTCCTAAAACAAAAACAGATTAATAAAAAAAGGAGGCACAAAAGATCAGTTTTTTTTTTGGCCAAGTAATAAAAAACAAGAACTGAAGTTATTTGCCGGACGGCTGCTGCGCTGATGATGCTTCGTTCGTGGTGTTCATCAATCAGCACACCAACCAGCCACCGCTTTAAAAGCTCCAAAGTCCACCACCACCGTCGTTGTCGTCGTACACCAGATAAGTATAATATATCGATGAAGCGATGATGGTGGTGTGGGTGGTGTGATGGTGATAAAAAACAATTTTGGATATCATCAGCTCAGTAGTCATCCACCGACCATACCACCAACAACAGTAAAAGTAGTCGCCTATATCAGTCACCACGACATGACCAATGACACCACCACCACCACCATATTATTATTATTATTATTAATATTATTATTAATTTCTCTATTTAACTTACACTCATCATCTCCCGATGCGATGCGATGATGACCATGCATGGGATATCACAACATCACATCACTGAGCACTGCCTGTCTGCCTGCACTACTACTTGCTACCACCAAAATATAATAATCCAAATCCAAAAAAGTGCTCCAAATCAAATCTGGAACATAATAACTTAATAATAATTTAATAAATGTCTCTTTAGAATCCAGCAATCCACCACCAACTCTCCTCACCTCGTATCATCTCTTTTGACCATGTTCATCAGAGCTGCTGTGCTCTCTTCCCTTAGAAATATTAATACCAAAACTAAAGGATGAATCACTTTTATGCACGTACTTACGTATATTATAATTATTATATTACTTATATGACCACACTCACTCACTCGCGTAAAATGGGATCATCATCATCATCATAATACAACAAAAATATAGAGACGAAAGGAGTCGAGTTCTCGAGTTAAAGTGAGACAAGTCAGGAAATTATTTTTTTATTTTTGTAAGTATCTGCTCGCCTCGTCGTCGTCGTCGCACTCGTCGTATCATCTGATTGACGTAAAACCTGTGTACAAAACTTCTCACGGTCTTTCTTTCCTTCTTGCTTGTTGTTTTTGCCCTCTCTGATGCATCTCAATCTCGTCTAGTCTCGTGTATTATGAAATGGATGAAACTTAACTTACTTATAAGGATGCATGCATATTATGGATATGGATGAGGATAATATTAAGATTGCTTGCCCTCACTTTGGTTATGGGATAGGCTTGTGCTTTTGTGCTTTTTGGGGGACTGTATCAGTATCATGCACCAACTAACGTATACGAAACGTATAACGTACGAGATTTTTGTAAGTATATCATGATGTTGATGATGATCATGATCATGAGCTCATCACACGCTCTTTATCCATATCCACATATTACTATTATGCCGTATATATATATATATGCCAGCCACTTTTCAGTGTAAAAAATAGTAGTACACAGAGAGTGCATATTTCGTCCTTGTTTTGATACGTAAGTACGTACGTAAGTAACTATTATTACCAGACACGTATGTATATATATATTGTGCAAAACGGTTCTCTTCTCAACTCAATTATCGCATTTTCGTATAATATATGATATGACTATTGCATTGCATGATGAATTGATGATGTGTTATAAGCCTTTTTCTTTTTTGTTGTGTTGGTGTTGGTAATGGTAGCTGAATACAATGATACAATTAGCATTCACTTTAACTATGGATAGTAATTATAATGAAGGGAGTATTATAAGTTTATTCCGGAAATTGACTTTTTTAGTACATACACAACAAAAAATTAGTTAGAGGAGTATGTATGTAATGTATAATACGAAGGATGGAAATGATAATATTATGGAGTATATTGAAACTGTGCTGCTGTGTGACTCACCAAAACTTAGATCAGATTTTTGACCATGAAAAAAAGAGAGTTTTAGGTTTAGCGTAGAGATCAACTGTTTTCTAGCGCTGCAAACAGGGAGCTCGATGGACGGACAAGCACAGCCACAGCGCGTGCAACAAAGTTGAAATGAAAGAAGAAACTCTGAAATTCTGGGCACATTACACAACGCACGCCTCACTCTTTCTTTTAGAAAAACAACTTGATTTGATAGTAATCCAGTTTTGCATGAAAATTTGTTATAATCAAATTAGTAATTACAATTTCCGTTAATTGTAGAAACTCTAAGGAATGCTGACATAATATAGTTAGCTATATCGCAAATGACAACAACAAAAAATATCAAATTTTAATTGAAAGATTTTCTTTCAATCTTTTAATCTTTGATGGGATGGTTGATGGTGGTGAAGATGGTGACGCGATGGGATCCGAGCCGCTGGGCTCTTTATCTTGTCGGTGGGAATTCTGGAAAAAGAATCAATTAAATTGTTATAGGTTTTGCGTATTAAGTACATGATTTTATTAAAACATTATGCTTGCTTTTGCATTATACTTACCCCATCGTTTTCTCCCGTATAATTCTTTTCGGGCTTCGTCCATGTTCCTGTTATACTCATTCGTGGTTTGTTTAATGATCTTGGTCTTGGTGCGTCCTGGTGCATTCATTCTTTCCTCGAGACACCGCATCTCGGCTTCGGTAAACTGGGGACGGTCGCCAAAAATTGATGTCGTCAGGGTGGGAGTCGTTTGTTGAGGCAGTTGGTTGGCACCTCGCCGCTCCTTTGGTTCTCCTGTCGTTTCCTTTTTTTCCTGTCCTTTGTGCTCCTTCACTGGCTTCTTAAGTCGGTTTGGAATGGTGTTGTAATGATGACTTTTGAATATCACGACCCTATCCGTGGAACCAATAATACTGGAGCCTGGTGATGCCAAGGATGATCCGTGGTTAGATTTTATGGTGGTGGGTGGTAGGTTGGGTGGAATTTCAAACTCCTCGTTGGAACCATCGTCAAAGCAATTGTCGGTTTGAAGTCGCGCTATTAGTTGCTCCCGTGGAATGACTTGAATCGGGAAGTAGTTTTGACGAAACGGGGAGGCTGGCTTTGGATATCCCTTTTTAGTACCTTCACCTTGTTTGTTGCGGGAATCAAACCTGGAGATGGGTGCCTGCTTACTCATTTTACAATTTTGCCTAGTAGTCTATAATAGTCTTTCGAAAATTTGAGGAATGCTACAACTTTTGTTTCCACAAACACCCTTATTTTTTTTACAAAATTGGACAGGGAGTGAAATGCCACTGTTTACTTCGTGGTCCTCAAGTTGGAAATAAATGGAAAATGGTGGTTTCAGCTTTACTTATATACCTTCTGGGACCATCCAAGACATTATCTATTATCTGTTCTATCTATCTATTATCTGGGAACATTATTAACAATAATGATGTGCTGTTTTTTATATTCACAAACGGTATACATGATAATAATGTACAAAGTACGAAGTATGACCTGGTATGCATATGATTAAGAAATGCGACAAATATGAACAAAGGAAACAGTGATAATATATAGGCACCCAAAATTTCTAGAAAAAAAGAGAAAAAATAACTTCACTTTTCATTTATTTATTTATACAACTACGTCATACCCATTTCCTGGCTATACAAACAAAACAGAGAATTGTTGGAACCTTCCGTAATATTATGCATTTTGTCCTACTTTTTATGGATGTTTAGTCAAAATAAGGTCAAGGGTCACACATAGGTACATACAGTGCCGGAAATGATAGTGCGCGGAAAAATGCAGCAATTATTCTCAAAGTTGTGGAAAAAAATTTGTTTATTGATATTTAGAAATGCATGCGGTTGAACATCGGGCAGTGAACAGTCGACGTCTACTTTCAGCTTGTAATGTTGTCAATTCACTTATGCGAAAACCATGCACTCATATCGTTACATGTAAAGCTATGTATATTAAAAAGAAATCATGACAAAACCCTCAAACAGACGAAACGTATTTAGGCTGGGGAAAGCAGCATAGCAATAGAAAAAAATATTTATTCAGAGGTGAGATCAAAGTGCAAAGTGCTAAAGTTCAATGTTTGTCCTTTCTTGTGAGTTTCCACTATATCATGCAATTAGTCGGTATGCAGAAATTAGGAAACTTGCGTATAAATTAGTGCAGTAAGTACTTATGCAAATATGCAACGTCCGGTCCGTGAAAATAAGCGACATACATGGGCCACCGGCCACCCAATTCATCCCAATATCAGCCTCACCAGTCATCCATGCGCAACATTCCCACCGTTTCGACTTTAGAGATCAACCCAACCCAAATTGTCTCATCTCAAAATAATTAAATTGTCCCTCAATTATATGTGTGACAGACAGCCGTGAGACAGAGATAAGACTTTACAAAGTAGTACATATGCATATAAGAGAGTACATGCTCGAAATCTTCAAATGTCGGTCAGATCTCATCCCGGACCCAATCCAACCCATTATGGAAAGTCGAATTCCAAGAATGGTATATAATTTTGACAGCAAACCTTGCCACATTCGTTGTTTCTCTGATCATCGGCATTCCTGGGTTTAGCGAGCGATAATGACTCCTCCACTCCATGAGCTTCACGGCTTCACTTTAATATTCTCTTCTGTTTATTTTGGATAAGCTTTTTGTGGAACGGAATTTAAAGAACACTATGATGACCTTTTAAAAATGATTTTATAAATCGTAATATATAAAGAGGATTTATTTTTATCAAGCACATAAGCTATATAATTATTTATTGTCTCAAGAATAAAAAATGATTTACAATTACATTATTATTAGCATATAATCAATCAACTACATACTTTGCATTTGCTATAATTAGACATTTAGAAGGCCTATACTTGCTATAGTGTAGTTTGATATACTGTTCATTATTGCCATAATATTTAATTAAGTATTACAAGTTGGCTATAGACCGGATTTATTTTGAGAATGGAATTATTTTATTATTAATTATTAACTTGCAATGCGCAATGGAATAAAATTTCCCTTAAATCTCCAGTTGAGATTACATGTTACAAGTAAGAGCATGACTATCCACTTAATCAGCAATAATAAAATAAGCAATGGAATAATAGTA
>JAANSN010004827.1:0-13923 GCA_036850665.1 Dicranocentrus wangi | reverse complement strand
GTTCAAATGGTTGAAGATTTTTAGTCGCAATTGATCTTGTAATTTTCTGTCAACAGTCCTATTGACTTCTGTCACGTACTTGGATTCAAGCACTGCATGTTTGTCAGCTCCCAACCAGACGCGATTTTCAGGCATTTGAAAAGTGAACACAAAGTGGGGAAAATTGGGAGGAAGCCAATTGTTACGAAAACCATTCAAAACTTTGGTTCTTTAATTAGCAACCTACCCGGGGCTAATGATTTTGGGGTTGGGGTCAGCATAAAGACATGGAAATTTAACTTTGGAGAGAAGCATGCGACGAAATTTGTGCTTTGCAGAACAGTAAACGCACAACGACAGGATTTCTCGGTTGCGTGCTTCCTTCTAGGGGATTCAGGGGCGAAAACGGGCATGTACCAAGTGAACATTGCAGTGTGGACGGTGCTGGATTCTAAGATTCAAGTAAGACATTTTTGTTAGAGCAGTTTTATTCTGGTCATGCATTGTTGCTGAAGAGTTGAGTTTATGATTAGCATTTTGACATGATATGTAGGATTTGAGGTGGAAATGGGCAAGCGAACCAACGCATTTCAAACATGCAAAGAGTTATCTGGAAAACCCCCCATTCCGAATTCATTTGCCGTACCTCACCGAGCGGGTTGGACGAAAGGATTATGACTTAAAAATCGAAATTTGTATTAGTAAGAAGGAGCCGATACCGATATGAAACCTTGCTACAGTGGCAATGCTTGCTATGTCCGTTACATGAATTGGATTTGGAAAATGATTGCTATTACCAATATGGTTCAAGAAGTATGTAGTTAATTGTCTTACAATATATATTTTTCTAGCTTTGTAGTTTATTTCATTCAAAGTTTAAATTTGATTTGCAATAAATAAATTATGTAGTTCCATAATTATGTTTCCGTCAATGAGCCTTCCATTAAGACAGCACTAACCATAAACTGAATGATGTTATCAGTAATGGCTAACGCAGTATAATATGAAATTGTTTGGATCGGTCCAACAGTCCACGCTAACCTGCGACAAGACCGTAGTTCTCTTCGACTTTGTGCCGAGCTTATCACGCGGCGCCAATAGAACTTAAAAATTTGGTATCTTTGATTCGGGGCGGATGCAAGACCCACCAAAGCAAAGTTAATGATAACACATGTAATTACAATGATTATACAACATGTGTGCGTGAACACGTGGAGCGTGTCATACATCCTCAGTGCTTCCGTATCCACAAAAGCTAGCTAGCAATACTCCCATGAAGATTAAAAGGGTTAGAAAGGGGTTAAGAGGCGGGTTGAACGTTTTCAGTAATATGCAAATGTGTCGGTAAATCTTAAAAGCTTTTCTAAAGCACTGGTTTCCATTCACAATTTTTCGTGAGACGACGGACCAGTATGGGCATGGGTGATCATACAACATTCTCGAAAGATTGTAAATCCTTGCACAATTTAAGTATTGTAATCAGGATTAGAGATGCCACCATTCCGCCTGCTTGCATCCCAATCACTCCGTACCACACCCCAGCCACCAATTTTCTAGTGAAAGAGTCGCCTTCTCCCTTGTAAATTGTTCGTAGGGTGAGTTGGACAGGGTCAAAGTTCCCCGGATACGAGATGAAACAGCAAGACAGGATGATTGATAATAAAGACGTAATGGGAAAATAAAATACAACTTGATTAATATGCCTTGTCCCAAGTGTTCCTCGTGCTCAAATTAGTTCTTATGGAATACTCGGCAACATTTCTAATAACTTCATGGTAGCGTGCCAATGTCCACAAAGCGGACAAGCCGATGGAAGTCATTGTGAAGATTATCACATAAATGCAAAGTTCCTCGTTGCTATAAACGCTTGCTGCTGTCCAATTAGAGCGCAAGCAGTAAATTCTTATAACGCAAAACCCGCAAATATACAGAATACCGAAAATCGTACTAAAAAGAGCTAGATTGTATTGTGTAGTCTTGTGCTTCGGATGGCGAACAAATGTTGGTTCACCGGATTTAGTAGCGAAATACGGGAGAAGTATGAACTTTTGGCAAAGAACATGAAAACGAACGATTCCTTCGGCAACGTTCATGTTTTATGTTTTAGTTTGTAAAAATGATAAAGTTAGAAAACTGTGTTTTAATAAACTTTTCACTCTGTCAACTTGAGAATGTAGAGAAACTGATAATTGTGCTTCGTAGGGATTTCATGAGTGACCAACGACGCTTCACAGGAAATAGCGAGTGGCAGGCAATAGTATTTATTGAAGCTCTTAAAATTTGAGGACAAGGATGGATATATTGAATATTATTCTATTAAGATGGATAAGAACTTGATTTCTCATAAAAAAATGTTTACCATTACTGCAATATCAGTATACAGGAATTATTTTTATGATGCTCATGCAAAAACAATTCGACTTTTGGACGAAAGACATGGATAAAAATCAAAAGTAAGGAATTAAAAGAAATATCATTGAATTGTCAATTAAATTTTCACAGAAATTTCTCGGAATTTACAATTATTTTGCAATGAAAAGAAAGCGGATAATGTACCCCAGTAGTTTTGATATGCTACATAGATATCTCTACCAAATTAAATTTAAGATTTGAATCTAAAAATATTATATTCTTTTGCTCGTTGAAAATCGCTCGAGTTCTTAAAATTAAAAGAAAGCTGGTTATCGTTTGGGTTTAGGTATCAAATTTTAATTCTCAGATGTCGAGCTTGTAGTATATCGGTAAAATGTAGACGAAAGGGTGATGTTCCAGTGACGAAAGGGTTCCACACGCTTAGTTTTCGTTTGTTTTATGATTAAACATATGTGGTGCTTCTGGACATAAGCGGGATCGATAAATTGTAAGACTGTCATTCATGACATGACATGTCCAACAATAATAATTTTTAATATTCCAAAACGCACAGGGACTTCAGTTTCACTTCCTCAAATGACAAATATTGGAATTTTCAATGTCAAATGATGGATCGTTCAATATGGGCAAGTATATATGACAGAATGTTGGAATAACCCAAAAAGATGCAAAGAGTCATGACATGAACCCCCAGGAGCAACCATGTGTTGTTTGTGTTACGCTAGACGTGGGAACTTTTTGACCTTATAATAAGACCTGGGAGGAGGACACCCAAACACCTTCACATCTAGATATCGTATCGTCATATCGTGAATCTAGGTACTTTAAGCTCAACGTGCGTGCATAATTTGGAATTAGTATGACTAAAACAATCTTTCCAGGTGAACCGTGAGGAAACGATAGTATAGTAGTTTAAAAAATTAAAGAAAATGAACCAAAGTAATTTACATATAAATATGAGACTGGATATCATATGCAAATACATAACAGCGCATTAGAACTTAATATTTTCTTTAATGCACGCATTAAAGTCACAGCATATCAACAGTTCTGTTCTGTTTCAACTCAAAGGGTGGTGGTATTCGTCCAAAGTAGAAACATACTTATTATAGGTCAGGATGATTGCACTTGTAATTATTATACAGCCTACAACATGTTAAACTTAATTTCTCACGAACTCTGTGCAAAAAGCAGGTAGGAAAGGAGCATTAAAATGAAAGACTTTGAGTCAGATTTGCCTTTTCAGTTCCACTGACTTTATGCTTCTCAAAGAATTATAGAAGTTTTACAATAATCAGACGCATGCATGAGTTCATAATAGTAATTCGGTAGCTCTACCGAATTCATGGTGAACTCTTTCATTGGAAAAATTTTAAGACAATATAGTGCTTACTTTTTGCTAATTTAAAATTATACTGTGGACTAGTTGCATACTTAAAGACACCACCAATCATGTTTTATGAAAGAAAGTTAGTGATTTTAATTAGATTGCTAACAGAGTTGCAAATCGGTTCATTGGACAGTGAAAACACGTTTCTTACAAAGCCCGATTCCAAGTGCGTTCACGGAGAATATCAGCCACCACCTTTACAGTATGATGAGCCTGGGTTTTGGAGCTGCTTCCAGGAAGCTGTTTGGAATAGAAATATACCTCTTCACACTCCTGAGCAATACATGCGTACCGTAAGAAAATAAGTCCTTTTTTAACGATGAATTTAAAAAACTGCATGAAACCGAAACTAATTTTGCACAGAGCGAAATAATTGAGAGCCACGGATTCAAGTTGAAAACATATGACAATATTACCACAAACGATGGATATATTCTCAAAATATTTCGAATTGTTGGAAGTCCAAATTCGCCTCAGCGTGGAGAAAAGCCTGCAGTTTTGCTCTTTCACGGCATGGCAATGACATCCGACATGTGGCTAATCCAACCTGGAAATAAAAATCTTGGTTAGAACACTACTCACTTTTTGTAACTTATTTCTTCGTTGTATATAAGGCATTAAAATTACAGCACACTTGCAGCCTTTAAGCTTGCTGATGCCGGATACGACGTGTGGCTAGCAAATTCACGAGGAACGGACTTTTCACGTGGTCATTTGAAATTAGACCACAAAGTGGATTTTAAATACTGGGACTTTAGGTAGCCGTGAAAATAATAGCACATTATCGTAAAGATAGAGTCACGCATTTCGAATGCTCATGCGTCTATTAGTTAAATATTATTTTTTTAGTTTCCATGAAATCGGCATTTACGATTTCCCTGCAATTCTTGGCGTCATGGCTAAGGAAACCGGAAGTGAGCAGATTTTTTATGTCGCACACTCAATGGGAGGAGCCGCATTGGCAATAGCGCTATCCGAACAACCCCAACTGAATCAAAGAATCCGTGCAAGCTTCCTTCTAGCTCCAAGCATTTTCGTAGGGCATGTGTTTAGTCTCCACAGACTTTTCATGGGTCTCGTGGAATTGCCGTTGGAAATTCAGGTGTGGGAATCGTAGAGAATTAAAAGGTTCAAGAAACATAGAATCAAAGTCAATACTTTGTACACGCAACGCATGTTTTATTTTTGTTTTTACAGAACTTCATAAGTAAAATAATACTGGGTGGACGCATACTAGATGGAAATCCTGTTGGACGTGATTCTCCCATGTCATTTTGTACTCCTAGTGCAATTAGATGTGGTTTGTGCACAAATGTAATGTTTTATCTGTATGGGTATGACGTTTCTCAAATTGATCGTGTAAGTCAATTTTTGCAATTTTATTATGAGGATTTATATGATTTCTGTTATTTTGTTAATATCTGGGCATGGTCCATTTCTCTTCTCAGACAAACATACCAAACATTATTGCAAAGACGCTCAATGCTATTTCCGTCAAGGTACTACAACATTACGGTCAGAATTTTAAAAGTTGTCTGTTCAGGAAATTCGACTACGGTCCACGGGAAAATCTGGTAAGATACGGAGCTGTGCAACCACCCTCCTACAATTTATCCAGGATCACTGCTCCAACTTATATTTTCTACGGAGAAGCTGATAGCTTCGTACCAGCTGCGGTAGGTAACAGTAACAGTTTTTTATAATAAATGCTTTTAAGGAGTATTCGGATGAGGATAATTTCTAAGCATAGTGATATTTAAGCGTTATGTTGTTGCACACAAATGTGTATAGGATGTCCAGGAGACTTGTAAAGCTCTACCCCCTGACACGCTCAAAGGATGCTTTCGTGTCAATTGGAAACTTTTTAATCATGGGGATTTCGCTTACGCAAAGGATGCAGATTTGTTAGTTTATAATAAGATAGTTGATGCAATGAATATTCACAAAAGTTAGTTGTAAGGGGGAACGATAATTAAAAAAAATATACAATGCGTGTGAGGTAGTAACATGCAATAAGAGGGAAAATGAATATTCTCTGGATAATTGATAATTTACAGAACTGCCATGCCATGAAAACAAAAACACAACAACAGCTAAAGTTAGTTAGAAAAACTCAAGCAAACTAGAATTCCACAATTTAATAGATAGTTCCATTTTTATTCGTGGGAATGGGCTTAAATTGAACTGATATTAAGGAAAATAATGAATTTTAAGAAGCTGCACTTGTAACCTTATAATGTAAACCTAGAAACAGTGCAAATTGTGATCTTAAATTTCAAACTTGTCAAAGTGACCTTGGTCCTTGGCAAACAAAATATCCCGTTCCAGATAAGTCGCAGCAGGCTCCAAGCTCTCGAAGAAGGATGGTAGCAACGAGGCTACTTTTCGACTCCGGAAGAAGTCGTCCTTTCCCTGGAACCAGGTTCTCAAAGCGGCTCTGGAGTGACTCAGATATGACCTCGGATTGGTGTAGAATTCCCGAAAGAGGTGGAACGGGGAAGGGGTCGTGTCCTCCAACAGGTGCTTCACAAACTCGGAATACTCCACCAGTTTCATCTGTTTCCCGAACCGAGCACACATTTCCTGAAAATCAGAATCCCGACCGGGGTTGGGATGTACGATATTGTAAGGTTCGTAGGGGACCCTTTCATCAAAAAATAGCTTTGTTGCAATTTCCGCACATTTGTCCACTGGGAGGATTGTCAAAGGGAAATAGTTTCTTGGGAGGAGGCCCGTCTTCATGGTGTACAAGCACCGGAACATGTAGTGGTTGCTTTCGTCTGCGAACCTCCCAGTGGATGACTCTCCAGTTATGAACGGAAACCGGAATATCTTGCAAGGCAGCCCGCGCTCGACAGCTTGCCTCATGAGGACATCGCAGACATGCTTGGTGTTTGGGTATGCAAACAGATTGACTCCGTCAAAGTCTTCGACCTCCTGCCAATTTTCAGAGAATGTGCCATTCTCATCAATCTTTGCCAACCCGAGAAGGGAACTGGAGAAAAAGACGTGTTTTATCACAGAGTCGCAGGAAAACTCGAGAATCCTCTTGGTTCCTCCAATACCTACAGCACGGATGTCATCATAGAGCCCAGCTCTGTCCTTATAGTACTCCCCATAGTCCACCTTGGCGGCGCAATGGATTACAGCGTCAACTTGGACCTTTAGTAAATCATAGATTTCATCTGACATTCCTAGTTTTGGTTGACCAACATCACCTTCAACGCACTGCACAATTTCCAGGTTGATGGAAGTGGTAAGACCATTGTATTCCAAAGCTTGAAGCATCCTTTCTTCCCCAGACATTCCATTTCGGGAGCGCACCAGGCAGTAGATCCGTTCCACCTGGGGGACAGTGTTTGTCAACTCACGGAGAATGAACGGGACGAGAAATCCAGTAGCTCCAGTCACCAAAACAGTTTTCACGGAGGCAATCCCTCGTACAGGCATTCCTTCAGCGGTGATGTGTTCGGGAAGTACGCAGTCCCTTCGGATTAATTCTCGTATTTCCTCCACACTTGGTTCGGCATTTTTGCTCTCTCCTTCAATGATGCTGACAAGATAGGAGGAAAGTGCCGAAATGGAGGTGAAGTCTCTCAGGGCACTCACACTGATTGGGACCTGCTTTCCGAACAGGGTTTGGAGGGAGTTACTGATTTCCACGTACATCAACGAGTCCACCCCGATATCTTGAAAGTTGGAGGAGTCCCCAATTGTTTCACCCTCATCTAGTCGTAGAAGCCTGTGAAGAATTTTATTCAAGTAGGTCTTGACAATGTCCAGTTTCTCGTTGAAACCTTGTTGGGAGTTGTACTGCTGCCAATACTCGGTTGATTCTAGGGATGACAAAGACCGAGAAGTAAGACCATTTCGGTTGCCTGTAGACTTTCGAACACGATCATCCAAATACGTCTCCAGTTGGGGGACACGTTTCCCCAGGAGAACAAAGGAGTCTATGGTCACTGCACAGGTTTGAGTGCGGTTTTGTTTCATGACATACTCCAGAGCTGCTATTCCTTGTAGTGTCGACAACGGCTTCATTCCTGGTAGCTCGATGTCTTTGGCAACTCCCACTTCCCCCCATGGACCTATGAAAGCCAAATAAAATTATGCATTTCTGTTTATTAGCATTCAAACAAGACACCTATTCTAAAGCAATTTGCATAATATTTTAGTTCTGTCGACTTACCCCAATTTACGGAAGTAGCCTTCAACCCCATGGAATGCCTGTAATGAACTAATGCATCTTGGAAACTGTTTCCTGCAGCGTGGTTCCCCTGTCCTGGAGTGCCCATCAAGGATACTACAGAAGAAAAGACGACAAAATGTTCCAAGTCGCAATTCCTGGTTAGCTCATGCAGATTCAGGGTTCCATTCACTTTGGCGTTCAAAGTGGACGAAAATCGGTCCCAGCTCTGGTTCACGATTAAACCATCCGCCAGTGTACCTGCGGCATGCATGACGCCCCTCAAGGGAGGCAGGTTCATCCCCTCAGGGCTTTCAATCTCATCCAAAAGTTGTTTCACTTGGGAGTAGCTGCCGACATCAAGTTGTATCGGAACAACATTACCACCTTCGCGATTCATCCGGCTAATCTCGGATTGCGTGACTTCCGAAGGTGGGCGTCGACCAGCTAATAAAAGATTTTTGGCTCCTGACTGCACCATCCATTTCGCCACCTCCAACCCAATTCCTCCCAATCCCCCGGTGATCAAGTATGTACTTCTGTCATTGAACATTGGAGTGGTTATCGCGTTTTCTTTTTGAGGGTTCCTTTTCCACTCTGGCATAATGCATATCACCTTCCCCACATGCTTCGTTTTCTGCATGTACTCCAGCGCTTGTCGGAGATGAACCCCGTCGAACCTCACGTACGGGAGGGGGCTAACGATCTTCCTGTTTATCATCCCATTTAATGTTTTCATCATCAAGGTCCATGTCTCAGGTGACATTCGAGTGGCGTCAATTATTTCATAGGAAACATCCGGCCTGAGTTTCTGAATTTCTTGGGGTTGCCACACATTCAGTTTACTCATTTCCACAAATCTTGCTCCATCGGCGCACACCTTGAGGGAGGCCTCCTTGAAGCCTTCACTTGTCAACGAGTTCAAAACAACGGTTACCCCACGGTCACTCGTAACCTCTCCAATTTTCTGGGAATATTCGACGTTTCTCGAGTTGAAAACGTGCGTTAGACCGACAACCTCCCTCAAAAACCTTCTCTTCCTCTTGCTTCCCGCCGTGGCAATAATTTTGGCTCCGAGGTGTTTCGCAATTTGAATAGCGGCCAGCCCAACCCCACCAGACGCCGTGTGGATCAGAATGGTATCGGACAACTGCAGCTTGGCAATCTGTACGAGACAATGGTAAGCAGTAACAAAGGCGGCTGGGAGTGTAACAGCTTGGGCTATTGTCATGTTCCCTGGAACGCGAATGAAATTCTCCTCCTGGTCCACCACGTGACTCGAGAAAGTTCCTCCATTTGGGTTCCCTCCAAAGACGAGATCCCCTGGAGACCAGGCTTTCACCTGTGCGCCTACTCTTCGGACGACCCCGGCGTAGTCTATCCCGACCGTGTTTAACTCTTTGAACTCCTCCGTGGGCTTGATGATATTTAGGACATCCTTGAAATTTAGGGAATACGCTTTTACTTCAATTTCCACCTCGTTCCCTCCCAAACTACCACATGGAACAAGGGGGACAAACCGAATATCTTGAATTAGTTTTGACTCGGGTAGTTCTAATTTGAAGTGGTTACTTCCTGCTGGCAACGCCAAGTCCACTGGGGATGTCGTCACTGACTGAAATCTCGGGATGTATCTAATTCCACCTCGATACGCCACCTGCACCTCCTTGTCGGTACACATCATCTCGTTGAAAACCTGCTCAACGGTTTTCTCATCAACATTATTATTATTATTGTTGATTTCCTCGAGTGGGATGTCAATGCAGCGACAGGAAAGATCAAAATTTTCGTTCTTCAATGATTTTGTGAGTCCCCAAATCGTGCTGGAA
Organism: Dicranocentrus wangi; assembly: GCA_036850665.1. Taxonomy (NCBI): domain Eukaryota; kingdom Metazoa; phylum Arthropoda; class Collembola; order Entomobryomorpha; family Entomobryidae; genus Dicranocentrus; species Dicranocentrus wangi. The sequence goes on along the minus strand of JAANSN010004827.1, from coordinate 4,166 downwards.
TGAAAGTGGGAAAGGTCACAATCTCCCACGGGAACAGCTCCAGATGTCAGTACCACCAATTTGGGGAATGATCTTTTCTCGTTGAAGATGGATAATGACTGTGCGATACTAAACCAAGGTTCCAATAGCTGAGATTGGGAGGTTATGGAGGGATTCAAGGGCCATGCGTAGAGAACGCCTTCAATGAAGTCTCTTCTGGACAAAACTGCTTTCATTACATCAGTAACTTCCTCGCCAGTTCCATTTTCGACACTGAAGCTGTCCTGGTCCACTTTGCTACTTTGATAGTGGGACTTCGAGTTGATAAATATCACATGACTTCCGGCAGATTTCAGCTTGCCAACTAACCCTTCGACTAATGGAGATGTGGTGTGAAACACAACCCATGTGGTCTTTCTTCCATCCTCAATGCCTGGTTCGCTCCCCTCTGCTAATGGCTGCTGCTTCCAGGAGTCTTCCCATAACTGCGGCATTGGACTAGTCTGCTGCTCCAAAACGGATTCCAGCATGTTTATGTGGGTAGTCAGACCCTCCACTCTAGACATCTTTCCAAGCACACGACCCCTCCCGTCAATCAATACGGCGCAACTGGTGTTATCAAATTTGGAGGTGTAGGCATACACAAACATGGTGTCCCCTCTGAATTTGCAGATCCACGTAAACTTTCCGATTTGAACTGGCATCCAAAGCTTTCCTTTCAAACTGGCAGAGTAGCGGTGGAGAAAAGCCGTTTGCACCATTCCATCCAAAACGGTGGGGTGCACCAGGTAGTTGCTGTGGTCGTTGGGGATGTTTATTTGTATTAGGAGCCCTCCTTCCTCATCCCTCCAGCATTTATCTAGGACGCGGAAGGCGGGTCCCAGATTAAGGCCGGTGGAAGCAAACTTTTGGTACATGTCCTTCGGCAGATAGTCATGAGTGGAGGGTGCATTTGCCAAGGAAAGGACTCGCTCTGCATTAAAGTCCCCAAATATTTCTTCCTGTGGGTTGTCCATCATGTCAAACTGGGCTTCGATATTTTGCAGCCATTTCCCTCCGTCTGAACTATTCGGCTGGTGAAATACTTTGAGCGTTGCTCCAGTTCCAGAATCTGTAAAGTCTACCAGTGTTTGGAGGGGGCAAGTCTGTTTCTCTGCAAGTCGAAATGGAGCCAGAATTCTTAGATTTTCCACAGTAAATGGTCTACTTCCTCCTTGATGTAGCAGGGTCTGCAGACCGGCCTCGCCTTCAAATGCGGTGTATGCGGCAGCTAGACATGTTTCCAGGAAGCCAGCTCCCGGGAAGATGACATTGGTTCCGATCAAATGGTCCTTGATGTAGGGTATATCCTTCAGTTTAAGCTCGGACTGGAATATTTTAGGACTGGGAGTGGCTGTTGGAACCAACTTTCCCATGAGCGGGTGGACTGCTTGATAATTCCCGCTGGAAGACATTTCCGGCCAGTACTTTTTTCCCAAGAAGGGATAATGCGGAAGACTAACTTTGTTTCCGGGCTGTCCTAGCATTCTCCAGTTGATAGATCTTCCTCCAGTGTACAATTTTCCTATGGCTGTTAGCAAAGTTGTCCAGTTATCCTCTCCTTTCTTTATGGAAGGTATGCACTCAAGCGACTGATTTCCAGAGTTGTTCATCATGACCATGGCAGCTAGCACCGGTTGGGGACCAACCTCAAGGAAGGTTGTGCAGCCTAATTCGTTGAATGCCGTCCTACTTGCAGGCAAGAAGTTGACCTTTTCTCGAGTGTGATCCAACCAGTAATCCAGTCCCACCTGAGAACCCTCCACAAGTGTTCCCCTTACTCCGGAAATATAACCACAGTGGACGTGCCTCTTTTTGGTTATACTTGCAGCAAGTTTTCCATACGCCTCAAGGATGGGGTCCATGTGTTTTGAGTGGAATGCATGCGTGGCCTCCAGTACCACACATTTCAAGCCTTTCTGGGAGCAGTACTCTGCAAATTCCTGGACAACATCGGAATCTCCAGCGAGCACTGTCTGCTCTTCGGAGTTGACTGCAGCGACGTCCAAAATCTTTGTAGGGTTAGTTCCAGCATAAGTCTTTAATTCTCCGGTGACCCTACCCTGGTCCCCTTTCACCACCAACATTTTCCCCGGAGGGAGGGCATCTGTAAGACGACTTCGTTCAGCAACAAGCATGATTGCTTCATCAATTGTCAAAATCCCGGCAGCCACAGCAGCACCAAATTCCCCCAAACTGTGGCCCAGGACATAATCCGGTTGGACCCCTAACGACTCCCATACTTTGAACAGGGCGTACTCCACACAAAATATGGAGGTCTGACTGTAAATCGTTCTTTTGATTTGATCAGAAGAGGTCCCTTCACCCCATAAAACATCCCTCAGGTGGATGTCATAGGTGGTTCTGAGTATGCCCTCACAATGGTCGAAATTCTCCCGGAAGGTGGAACACGTCTCGTATAGCTGCTTAGCCATTCCCGGATATTGTGATCCTTGACCTGTGAATAGGAAGCAAAGTTTTCCAGGCTGATCCTCTGAGGATGGAACTCCTCTCAGAATCGAGTTTCCCTCAATGCAACTCACAGCTTGCTCTTTTGTTTCTGCAAGGAGTGCAGCTCTCCATGGGAAGTTGGTCCTGCTCACATTCCCCGTGTAAGCGATATCCTTAAGGGCGTCCTCCGTAGACCTCAAATAATCCCCATATTTTGCAATAAGTGCATCCAGTGCCTGTTCTGTCTTTGCTGAAAATTTTAGAATATTTTTGTTTGGCTGTAGGCTTGTCTTCGCGAGATCCCTAATTTCAGGAGGCTCTTCAATAATCAAGTGAGCATCAGTCCCGGTGATCCCGAAGGAGCTCACACCCGCTAACCTCTTCTTTGTCGTCTTTTTCCAGTCCACACACTCTGTTGGAATACTAGCCGGAACTGAGTCCAAATCAATGTTTGGGTTCAAAGTTGTAAAGCCACGGTGGGAAGGAATTACTTCATTCTTTAGGGACAGGGCCACCTTCATGATGCCCGCAATTCCGGAAGTAGCCTCAGTGTGATTAATGTTTGTCTTCACTGAGCCAATGATCAATGGGCTAGCTCGATTCCGGGACGCGTACGCCTTAGAGACTGCCTCCACCTCGATGGGATCCCCCACCTGTGTTCCAGTCCCGTGCATTTCCACGTAAGTCACTTCATCAGGGGAAACTCGGGCATCTTGTAAGGCATTCTTCATTGCTAATGCTTCGCTGTGAACGGTGGGTGTTCCCATGTGCTGGCTGAGTCCCTCTTGAGCCACCCCGGAACCCCTAATTACGGCCCAGATGTGATCCTTGCTGGCAATGGCATCTGACATTCTCTTCAATACCAAAACGCCACAACCATCGGCCCTCCCGTAACCATCTGCAGTGACGTCAAATGTTTTGCAGTGACCTTCGTCCGAAACGGCAATTGGGAAATCGACTTTGTCAAATGGATTCAGTAAAAGGTTGACCCCACAGGCCACGGCGAGATTGGATTCCTGTCTTTGGAGGCTTTTACATGCGAGATGGACCGCAACCATTGAAGAGGAACATCCAGATTCCTTCAGAATGGAAAAAGTATTGTTTACACCTCAGACTCATCGATACAATAAGACACACACTTACATTATTTTTAAATTGAAATACTCACCGTGGCCACGTTGGGACCAGTAAAACCAAAAAAGTTTGAAATTCTAGCAGCCCCAGCACCAATCGAGTTGACCATATAGTTTTTGTAAAATCCTTTGCTTGTTGAACTAGCCAGCACGTCCATGTAGTCGTATTTCCATGAACCAACGAAAACTCCAGTGTTTGAGCCAGACAGCCTGGACGGGTCAATAGCAGCATCCTCCAGTCCCTCCCAGACCAACTCATGAAGCATCCTAACTTGAGGATCCATGCGAACCGCTTCGTCATGAAGAACATTAAAAAAGCGTCGATCAAACTGGTCGACAGGTGTTTTCAAGAAGCCTGCGTTAATTTTCCTGCAATCTGGCCAGTATTTTGGGGAATCCTCGGGAAGCCATCGGAACGAAGGTGGATTTGCAGTTGCATCCCTGCCATTTATCAGAACATCCCAGAACTCGGAGTAATTATTGGCACCAGGGAATCGACAGCTCATTCCGACAATGGCGATTGCCTCATTGTTGTCACAAGTTGGAGGAGATTTGGGTGACGCA
>JAANSN010004825.1:0-13929 GCA_036850665.1 Dicranocentrus wangi | reverse complement strand
TGAAAGACAAATATACATCTTCTCTTGCCCGAAAGTTTGTGGTTACAAACCAACAAGAAATGTGGATAAAATAAAATCCTTTGATAAATTTACAAGGCAGCTCTTCCTCCTCTCATTTCATTTGTGAGCATCCAACCAAATCCAAGTTTTTCTACCATGTGCTGCTAAAAATTTTCATCAAAATGCTGAATAATTTTTCGACTTTCTCGAATAATATGAATGACGCACTCGAAGAAAAGGGAAAAGGTGGTCGCCTTGTCGTTGTCGTCTTGCTGAACAAAACACTCCTTTTTCATATTTCATTAAGTCCGACTCAGCTCTATCTGAATAGCGAATATAGCCGACACAAAACTACAAGACTGGCAGAAGAGAGAGAGAGAGAGAGAGAGTGAGAGACAGACATATCAGCTACACAAAATAAAATTCATCATGCGTAGGATATACAAAGCATAAATACCACGTTACAGTTTTACTACGTCGCAAAAATATTGGAGTCTAATCGACCGACATCGGATATTGGGTTATTATTGTCTTTTCCCCATATCTCTCTCTCTCTCTCTTAAATGTAGTATAAACATTCGACCAATAACATTTAGGGTACAGGAAGTGCGCCTTCCGTGCTCTACATACTATGTTCCTGCCGGAATAATATATAGCACTAATGTCGTCGTCGTCATCAAAATGATTTTCTATTTCCCTAAAAGTATTTTGATACTGTAAAAGCATATATACATATATATAGCATGACACAGGTTTGTGTTCCAACACAACGGTGGATGGAGCCATTTTTGACTGCTCAAGGATTATTTCGTCATTTTTCCAAATGACTGACGTACCATTTCCCCAGTGCGGTTGAGAAAACATGATTACAGCGAGCGTATGCTGGGAAGCGTCCACATTAAGCACAAAGAAAGACAATTACGGTATTCATGACGGGGGGAAAGCATATACTGGTAGGCGGATGGAAAGATACCATTTGCAGTAGTATTCGTATATTTTATGGAAAACTACAGTTGCATCGCCTTTCGCATTGCCCTTTTATTGGAAAATCTCTCCGGGGGATTGTGTTGTACAAGGCGTGTGTGACACCTGCCTACATCTACACGGGGAAAAGTAGGAACAATTGCATGCTCTCTATCGAATTGAATTTAAATTGGTTTTTGTTCTGGTATAAACAATATTCATAAGCAGTTTTATCATCTCATTAATTTTCACTACATTAATCCAACTCGTAAAGAACAAAAATAAGGAGGAGAAAAGTTGAAAAATGGAATTTCCACACGAAGCAATCACCAAACATGTTATTACTACCAAGTTATTTCAAAGTATACACGAGTCATGCACAGAATAGTAAATGTTGGATTTTTGCTCAGATGAGTTTCGCGAGGGAGTTTGTATATGAGCGAAAAACGAACTCTTTCTGTGACTTGACTGCTCACTCTGCTGCTCACTTATTTCTGCGAGGTCAATTCCCGAAATTGGTTCGGAGAAAGCAAATGACTAGCTCTCACTCTCAGGTGAAATGGGGGATATATGTCTGTTGTTAAGTAGGAGGAAACAAGGGGAACAGGGTTACACAAAAATCATTTGGTAACAACTTACTCCCCGCATCATTATTAATGTGAGTGCTGTTTGTTGTTGGTGTGTGTTAGCTTGCCTGGAGAAGAAAAGAAAAAAAAATCATTATTATTTCATGGGAGTGCAATATCTCAAATGCATTCATCTCATCTATTCACCTGTCCAACGTAAACCTTTCTGACACTCATAAGACTTCGTATTATTGGCTGGCGCATACCCAATTCAATTTATTGCTAGTTTATGTTTTCTTTGACATTTTTTTCTTTGCGTTTTCTATGTGGCTTGGCTGGTGCGGTTCGAGGGTTGCTTGAATCATACGAACAACGAGACGGGATGGCTTGTGCACTAATGTTGTGTACACAATAGGTATAGGTATATATATATATTGCCTCTAAAAATAACAATTGCGAGTTTGACGGATTCGATTGAAAGCCTTTGGATCTCGAGCGTATCAAAAAGCGTCAATATTTTAGCATTCATCCATTCCAGCCTACCACCTCCTACCTCCTTCTATGCAAAGACATCTCTTTGAATAATGTTACTCCTGTACCAGCATGTCATTAAAACATGTATCCAATTTGAAGTAAATATATATATATTAAAAAAGTTCTACAATATAATGGTTGAAAATTCACCTGTCCATTTCCCCGACACGACAACTACCTCGTCGACGTCGGTTAGGCACCAGCGAGCCGAGTTTCACTCAGTTTTTTAGTATCGCAAATGTTTGCCTTTTCCTCTGGATCCTTTAGTGTTAATGTGACTTGGAACAAGTGACAAGTTAAGAGCAACGAGCAACTTCTATTCGGAACGGAGGACACGCCGTAGCAGCAGCAGCAGCGTAGTAGTCACAAGCCGCCGGTATTCAGTTTCAGTGTTCAGCTGGTGTATTCAGACTCATCAAGCATAACGTCAGTTGCTCTCTCCTCCGAAAACTCGGAGTTGCTACCGTGAAACGCTTTTTTTTGGACGGACAGAAGCAGCAAAGAAACGTGAACCGTTGTTGGGGAGAAGAGCTTCTCTGCCAATACATACAGCAGCAAGAGAGCTTCAACCGAACGTCAACCTTCCGGGTTGTTTTCTGCCAGAAAGTTGCATGTTCGGAGAGAGAGAGAGAGAGGAGAGGACGGATTTTTACTTAGTTTGTTGTTTGGAACACAAATAGAGCCTCTTGCTCCTTTCTTTCTCGTGTCTTCTTGTGTGAAAAGTGATAGGAATTGAATTTCGTGTGGGTTGCTTGCTACTTGTTATTCGTTATACAAAGCGGATCCACTTATATTTTTCATACTGAAAAATTGTGGAAGAGCAAAAGCGAATGAGGACAGTAATGAGCTACTTTTAGCATAAACTATAGTTATTTGCAAAGGTGACAGGTAGTGTGGAGTATCTGAAATTGGGATTGTCGGACAAGCTTCTCTGAACTGAAGTGACAAACTCTCACTCCATAGTTTCTCCAGTTTGCATTCCAATCACATTAAGAATAAACTTAATTCCGACCCAGTGCATTACGAGCTTGGAAGTAGAAAGGAGCTACCTACATTTCCTTTGGGGAATACGGACCACATAGGAGGAGTGAAATAAAGTAATTTTGTCGTAAGATGTGACTCGCACAACGGCGAACGGCGTGCTTTATGGAAATCATAAAAAATGCATACATACGGTTCCTAAAGGTAGTGTGGCGTATGGACTATTATTTAGACTACTAAACGGCACGGCGAGCAGTGTGCCCCTGTATAAATGGAGTAGTAGCAGAATTTGCAAATTTATACAACGTCGATATTTTTGTAAAAGGATTGTCGAATCCGGGAAAAGCATTGTTTGACTGATTGTTAGAAAGAGCTTCAGTGAGACTGGTTGCCTGTGACTTGCGAGATTTCTATAAAGTAGGATTACCACGTAATTTTGCGCATTATATTATTCATAGAAATAAAGTAGATTTACATGTGCAGTTGCAGTGACATAGTAAATAGTTAAATTGCAACAATACAATAGTGAGCTAGTGAGCACCATATACATGTTATATAGTAATAATCTAGAAATTATATAAATGTCATGTCATGAATGAGTGAATGATAGTATGGAAACGAAAACCACTTCTTTTATTACATCTGCACCGACAATGTCATCGAAAGTCCCATCCGGAGTAATCACAAGCTCAGGCCCAACTCCGACACCACAACCAGCCAGTGGCACCAATACAACCTCTGCACTCAACAATAATAACATTATTAATAATAGTGCGGCTGCAACTTCTATTATCACTGCACCTCTTATGTCACAGCAATCCCAGTCTGCTAATAATATGCAAAAGCAAACGTCAAATAATGTAAGTATATTTTGCATTTTGTACCTTTGCGTAGCAAAATTTGGTTTTTGCAGCGTAAAATATAATTATAGTTTAGGTTGGTTATATAACTTGGTTATAACTGTTATAAGCAATTTATGTCATACTCATGTTCAACGATATTTTGTATTTCATTCAACTGCATACATTGTCAATACGCAGTCACACGTGTAGCATTTGTTTGTAGCATGTTCGTAGTTCGTATAGTAGTTTGTTGGCACGAAGCCAGAATTTTAAGCACTGCTTAATTAGGACCATCATCCGTACACCCGCTTTCCATGAACCATGAGATAAAATTCCGTTAGTTTCCTTTATTCCTCAAACAAAATATAAAAAAGTGTACTACGGCTCAAATTCAGGCAGAAATTTTGTTTCAGAATTTCGAAATAACTTTTTTCTTGAAAAACTGTCAGCTTTTGTTTTATTTTTCTTCTGGAAAGGAATGTTAGTGAATACGAAATACGAATATCTCACTCAACTCAAGCGTTTAGTCAATGTAATAGTAAGCAAACGCAAGATGCAAGAAAAGGAACTTATTATGGGGTCTTACGTAGTGCACAAATAAGCTTCAGCTTGTGTTTGTAAATTGGGAAGCAGCATGCCTAATAACTTGACTTTCAATTAATGAGAATAATTGGAAGCTCAACGGAAATACAAAGTCGGTATGAAAGAGATTCAAGGGAAAGTGAAAACTGCGGAAGTACACATTAAATCCTACTCTTAATGGATGTACTTTGTACATGAAAAACGTGTGAATGAAATCAGACAAACGAAAACAGTGACATCGACATCCGAAAGTAGATAGCAAGCACGGTATGGAACAGTGCTTGAAATGCATTTGACGTCTCGTTTAGGGTGACTCTTTCTATTTTTAGGATTCAAAAATAATACCTATTTACTTTGTTGTTGCACTCGTTCTTGAAGCCGTTGTTGCAACTCGAAGTCTAAGAATCAACATATCCCCATCTAAATTATTAACAGACTTTATATTGAGTACGAACGAAAGTGAAACTCGCAAAGCTGGTTTATGCAACTTTGTTTGAGTGTATGTATATACAAAATGGCTATAGCGCTTGTTGGTTGTTCTGTTGTTCAACATGCAACGTAATTTTAAAAAATACTAGATAAGCACACAGCACATCATCTAGTTCGGGTTTCTTGCTCTTGAGAGGTACAATATTAATCCTCCATAGTAAAACCAAAGTAAAACAGAGCATGATGATAACTTCCATTTTAAAAAATCCCGTTTCGAGTTTCGAGTATATCAATCTGATTATTGTCAATGAAGTTTATGAGCAACGTTCCGTTGTTCGCCACCCCATGTTGTTAGCTAGTTTGACATGCAAGCTTTATATGTTTTATTAATCTAGGTAGGGCCATGTATAATAATTTTATGTATATGGGTGAAAAGTGAAGTTGTTTGAATTAGTTTAGTGCATTGCATATTGCATGCAAGAGTCCTGCCCATTGGCTTCTGCGGATCTGCATGAATGTATGCATATTTGATTGCTACTTAATCTTCTTAATCATACAGGTGCACTATACTTGACCTGCTGGTACTTTCCTTAATTTCATCAAAAATTGCAATCTACATAATAACACACTCCATAAAACAGGTTGATTCAGTGGTTCCGAATGGGATCGCATGTCTCATGTAAGTTAGCTGCGCGTTGTGGTACGAATAAAATCAATTGAAAAATGGGTAATCAATATAAAACCTTTTAGTGTGCAATTGCATTTCATCTTACCATTAGTGCTCCCCACATAAAAAGAAAGTGAGCTTTAGTAGCAAATTGCACATTTCACTTTCTGCTTGCTTGCATGTGTGCTAACTTTTATATCAAGATCCGAAAGCAAACTCTTCCAAGATCTCGTAAATAATTTTATTACATCGCTTGTATTCACGCTGCATATCCCCACTCCGCAACACTAGCAAAAGTTTTTGAGTTGTCTGATGTGTATCTTGTGAGTTTAGGTTTCCGTTACAATTCCGAGCAAACCCATGGTCACCACAAGTTCGGCGAATCCAACCATTGCACAGGGTGTTGGATCTACCACCATCACACCGGCGGCAGCAGCGTCAACTCCGTCAAGTGCACCAACTGTGAAATCTACAGTGACAGCACCAATTTCGGCTTCTTCCACCACTGCTGTGGTTAACACATCCACCCCCTCCAATATTCCCTCTGGAGGAATAATTAAACCGACACCTATTTCTGCAATCAATAATAATAATAGTTCCTCAACTGGAACGGGAAGTGTGCCGTCACCACTAACTAAACTTGCAGACTCGATGAAACCAACCATGATGAACGGGGGATCATCTTTTATTATGAAGCAGCCGATTCCACCCGTGACTATTTTGCCACCTACTCCAGCAGCTACTCCCCCTCCAACTCATAAACAACCACCACAATTTCCACCGCAAAGTACACCATCAGCGGCCACAGAGTCCAATAATAACAATGCAACGACTACTACTACAGGAACTAACAAAAGTAATAATTCGTTTTTTTCTTAACTTTTAACAGCTAACAGGCGTATGGTCGGTTACACACTCTAGATTGTAGCATAAATACTTCATGTCACGTAATTATCCATTTGCCAAAAAACCTTGTAAAAGAGTGAGAGATCTGTCAAACTTGCGTGCCCTTGATTTCCAATACCTTTTCAAGTTGCTAGATATTAACCAAGGATTAGCTTTCTGATCTGCTTTACAGTTGAACTCAAGATGCCCCAGCTAACCTGATGCGTTGTAACACAGGTTTCTGTATTATTCACTAATTGAACATTGAAGCATCGTAAGTTTTCCCGAACTAGGCCAAACCAGCAAGATATCACGACTCGTGAGAATCAAGAATCTGTGATAAATAGACTATTCCGTCACAGAGAATTATTATGAATCAAGGTTAAAATTGTACAATTTCACAACATAAGGGTCGCGTCGCGTGTCTTCCGATTCTGAAACAAATTCCATAACTTACAATCCGAATTACAAAATTGCATTGAGATTATTGAGATTGCACAGAGATTCTCAGTTCACGAGGTTCGGTTACCTCGACCAAATAGTAATCAGTACACAAGTTATCCAAACAGGTCGCAGCAGCAGTTTGTTCAAATGCCAATGCCAGTAACAGTTTAAATTAGAGGGGTTCAGTCCGGCCGTTTTCTTATTTTGTAACAAAAATAGAGACTTCATTACGATTAGGATATTGAAACAATTAACAAGTTGATTAAATGGAGGAAAATATAATAATAATTGTTGTGTGTAGTAGAGATTGTAAACTGACAGTTATCCACTGAAACATGTTTTCCTTAAATACAATTCTGTGCCTTGAGAGAAACTGGACTCAAATTCAGGGTGGGTCACTCATGTCATCCTCATCCTCATCAACAACAGAGTTTATATATTATCAAATCAACCGAACCTGTGTGGTTCCAAAAAGCTTCCTTTGAAAACAAAGCAAATACTTAATTACTTACCTATTATGCATATAAAACACGTAACGGTCGACATTCGCCTTTGGTATACTTCTTTATGCATGCATGTAAGTAGGGAAGGAGTATTTTTATTTTTATTAAACATTAGTTTTTTGTTGGATTGAAGGTGCAGGTGCATCAAATTCATTATTACGCACTGGCAAAGCGACGAAAGTGCAATTTCACGAAAACGTAGTTCAGATTAGGTTCTTCCTTTACTCACCGGGTCGGGTGTACGTAGGTTTGTGAATACATCGTGTCATATTGTTTGTATTCAGAGTAAACGAATTTGATTGATTTTAGGAATGCAAAGTGTAATAAAAACGTCTCAAAGACCGACTACCTGGTAGAGTGCATACCTGTTCACTTCTTTCAACTTTTTTTAAATGAAAAAGTGAAAATAAGGTGTGTTGTTGTGATTGTGATTGATTAGTGTTTTTGAATGCTGTTTATGCTGTCATCAGGTAACTCTTCCGCACGAAAAAAACTGTCTGTAAGTTTAGCTAGTTTCCTCCTCCTCTCGCTCGACTAACCTGTTCCCGTCACCCACCTGTTTCATGTTTAAAATAGTATATGGATATTACTAGTTATATTTTTTATTTTGTATTGTATTACCTGCTTTAGTTTACAATTTGTAAACTAAAGTAGGTAATTTTCCAGTGAGATGCATTTTTTTACATTTTATTTTTGGTTTTATGGCTAAAAATACCTAATACAATGAATAGGTGGTGTCAGGAACCAAGTAGTGTGTCAAATGGTTTGCAAATTGCAATTATTACCATCATGCTCGTTATTATTATTATTATTCATAGATATTCTTCATTGTAGAGAACGAGATAATTTTATATATTCCTTTCTACACACCTGTGTGACACCTCCATTGTGCAATGGGTAGTGCCGAATCACGTACAATGACCGTAAAAGGAGTATTTTGGGCAAACCCATGATGTTAGAATTAGAAATGAAGAGAGAAAAATAACGCAGTAAATTCGAGGCGATCCACAATGATTTGGAGTGTATGGTCAACAAGTTCATCCTATTAAGAATCTCAATCTGTGAGATTCGTGATCGTTAACAATCAAGAAGAAGACGGAACGAGCAGAAGGGGTGATTTTTCGAACAAAGAATGCATATTGTAGTTAACCGGAGTTGTCAGAGAGAGAGAGAGAGAGAGAGAGTCAGACATGATGATGGACGAGTAAGTAGTCCTTCGACCATCATCGCATCGTCGTCGTCGTGAGCCACTTCAATAGCAAATTTGGCATAAACTCATTGTCGGTGACTTGAATTCTAATAAGGAATCGCCTACCAATTACTAATTAATTTTAATTACGTGTAAATTATATGCAAAACATGATGCACCGGCTTTTCGGAAAACTCGGGATCTGCGTGGTCCGTGAGCTACAAATTGTATGCAGGTTTTTAGAATCATATGCAGAATTTAATTGGGATTACATTGCGAATTCAACACTGCTATATTTCGATATGGTTATGATTTAATTACGCCTTCAAGCGTTTTCATGATCACTATTATTGGCAAGTATACAGGGCATATAGTATACATATAATGCGTAAGCGTAATCCAAATAATTGAAATGTGTAAAAAAAAGTTTATGGATATGTATGGCCAGCCTTACTCCATATCCATTTAATGCTCATTGCGTTAATGTTTCTTTTGTTCAATGTAGTAATTATTATTACATGTTTTATAGACTCTCAGTCTTCTGCTAACCCACCTCCACCTGCATCAGCTAACAATGCACCTGTGAAGCAGCCATTGACGGAATCAAGCCCTACCATTCAAAAGATTCACAACCAAGAGAAACCCACGCAACCGTTACCGCCGCAACATCAAGTCAGCTCTACTTCTTCACCAGCTCATAAACAAGAGAGCCAGGCTAAGGATCAGCAAGCAAGTCAGAGTGAAAATCGGGATCAGAAGGCAATTAGCAGCATTTCCTCAAGTGTGACCAATCCGGCTTCAAAAACTATCATAACAAGTAGTGGCTCCACTGCAACAAGTGTTGCTACCACAGTTTCTTCAACACCGGCAACTGCTGGGAGCACCCCAAGCAATATTATCAATAAAGATATTGTTCAGTCGATATCTCGACCATCAGTCGTATCTTCTACTGCTACGGCGAGCTCTCAACCTGCTAAAAGTGCGATACCCACCTCGGTTCCTGCAGGTAAATATAATGTTTTGTCTTAGCCGTTTCCGATTTTTTATTTATTATCTTAAGCTCATTTCATGCCACGATATTGGCTTGTATTACATTACAGGAAAGAAAATGGAAACAGCAGAAATACAAGCACAGGAGGATAAAATGGTGACACCTGTTGTCATTGAAGATAAAGGACAAGTAATGTCCAGCAACCAGTCGTCCCCGTTTGCCAGCATGGGCGGTGGAGACGCTCAGCCCATTTTGGGCTCTGGAAATGTATCCGTAGCTAAGCCAAGTGTGAATGGAAAATCTGAAGAGACTGAAAAGCACGGAACTTCTGTTACAAATACTGGAATCACAGATTTGAAAAAGGATCTCATTATTTCTAATACTGGCAAAACAGAACCGCCCCCAAAAGTGGAACCAAATGCTCCTACAGAGAAAATAAATAACATGAACAGAATCAATTCAGCAAATGGGGGAAAGAAAGAAGAAATTGGTGAAGACGTTAGGAGAATCATGGAAGCTATTGAAAACGCCGGGTTGTGTGGACCCAAACAGCCTGAAGGGAGTTTCGAAAATGGTCCAGACTCTAACATTAGCAATTCATCAGGCGAAGCTGGAAAGCACAGGTCTACTACTACTGGCTCGAAAATTGACCGAACAAATATAACAAACCGTAGCAATGCCACTGGGACTAAACCACAAACCCGACCAGGGACAGCACATACTCCAGGAAAAGGAATAAGTACAAGCAGTCCTAGCAAATTGAGACCAGCCACTGCTTCAACAGCATCTAAGAAAAACCACGAAAGTGGAGTAAATGGAACTCCAAAGCCTGGAGCTGTCAAGCCCCCGAGAGTGAAAGCAGCTCCAGCTTCTGGCACAAATAACTCACAAAGTTCTCCAGCAACAGCACTTCCTCCGAAGTCAGCCACGAGTGGTCTCCGAAGCAGCACGTCTACCTCCCGTGTTGCGTCTGCTAGAGGTAACACCGCCCCTACTAATACTAAAACTCCGAATGAAAACAAAAACACTACATCGAAAATAAACGGAGCTGATAGCTGCAACGCTTCTCCCGTGGAAACAGAGACAAGACCCAGCACTGCTACTGGAAGCAGATCAACTCCGCGGCTCCGACCGTCATCAAGCCTGTATCGACCAACTGCAAGTTCTGCTTTGAAAGGGGTGTCATCTGCTCCTCAAAACAGCTCTTCAAATCACAATTTACAGTCAAGTCCATCAACACCAAGAACTTCTAGGTCGTCCACTGGACCACGGGCATCCAGGAGCGCTATTACGGTACGTGCTAATTTCCTAATAATTTTTAATTTATATATATTTTATGTAAATGTAGAATGGTATTGTCATGCAAAGGTAGGTTGAACATTGAACCCTGTAATTTGCCACACGGTGTATTACAAATAGGGAAGTGCTTGATATGATACGAGTCTTTATCCTGTAAGTGTTCAGAATCTGGTAAGAATGACAAGCCGTGCGTAGCTAAAGCATTGAAGTAGAAAGCAATCCGCAGTAGATACATAATATGCATATACGAACTAAAGATTATCTTTCAATAATATGCACTGGTATTGATGCAGTGAGCTCTTCTAAACGATTGTATGTATGAAATGATATACTGATTAGTGCAGGTAGTTACTAGCGAAATACAAGGAAGTATTTACTGGGTTATACATTTATCCAAGGAAGTGCTTACTACTTTCAGTACAAAAATTTTGTGTACTGTCTCTGTACGTACACGGACTACGGAGTCAGTTTTTTTATTTTCTTGTTTAAAAATAACATTTTCCAGTTTAGATTACTTCATTATTAAATGCTTGTCCCTTGTCCTACTGTACTAATTACAAATAATAGCAATTTGAAAATTGAAACGCAATAGTCTTATTTAATCTAGAGTAGGTGAATTGTTTTGGGCCCGAGTGCATGTTACTGTAAATCTGCACGAAAGTGCATTTTGCACCATCATCATAATAAAAATGTGAATTTAGCTTTCATGGGCTTACTCACTCCAACAGTGCGTGCTATTTTTACATTTCCTTACAATAATATTTTTATACATTATTCGAAAACGTATCGCAGGATGTGGTATAATCCGAAAGCGATTACGATTGGTAACAGAGTGCAGTGCACTGTTGCATAAACGTCTGTGCTAGATGTGGAAGCGATTTACAACCAAGCAATTTGATAGATAGGCAAACGTATTGCTTATACATAGCAAGAATTTTATTCTTGTATTCACGAAGCATATATTGCCATAATATTCGAAATTGGATGTAATAGTCATAATTCAACATCAAGTTTGTGTTATATACCGTTTTTGTTTACATGATTTAATGATAGTAGTGTCCAACCTATTTTTATTTGATAATTGCTTGATTGTGGATGAGCACACTCCCCCGATTCAAAAAGTTAATTGATTCGATTTTCAATACCTCGTGGTTGCATAAATCAGGTTCTCTTTTGTATCACACAATAGGTAGACGCCACGATATGAAATGGGAGTAGCGAGTATAAATCATTTCATGCACACTATATTATTTCAGTGCGTGCACGATGCTATTATTACACTAGCCTTTCAGTCCTTACACCCTCAATTGTTTTATGACTTTATCAATTCCATCTCCTCTTCTCCCTTCTCTTTTTCTACTAAAATCTCGCTTTGTGCTGTTTCATTACCTCCGGTAGGTACGGCTAGTATAAATATATAATGCTAAGTTTTAGCTTTTAAAAAATACGCCAAGGCTAAATGTAATGAATTCTAACTTGATCTGGGTATATGTGTCAGACTTTTCTTAAGTTCATTTCTTACATTTCACGTCTCTTTGTTGTCCGTCTTTCTTGTATTTACATAAACTTCACCTCTCTGAAACGCTGGGTTGGTTGGCATTGCCAGTTGCACACGGAGTTTGTTTACTGATCGCTTTCAAGCAGGCAAAAGCTGGCATCTGGAACTTTGGCTTTGTTTTCATAATCAATGAAGCAGGATATGTGTACAAACCAGGCCAAAATTAGTTTGTCCATCGTAACAAGTGTATTGTTGCATAAACTCCTTTCAGTTTCCGTCTTTCAGTATGAAATCATCAAATTCCGTATTGTATGTAGGTATTTAAAGTGTTAATTAGCTCTGTGCTGTGCTCAGTATAGGCAGCACCTCTGTGCAATTTATTGAATTTGTATTGTATTTAACATATTTAAATCCGTCTTGCGATATCATACAGCATAAATAAATCAAGCAATTTTTGATTATATGATTGAGACTATTGCATGAGGTTGAACTTTTACCTATCAACTCAAGCCAGTAACTTGCTGAACCAGAGGGCAGTGATGTAGGTTCATAATCCACCAGTAAAAGATTTTGTTATTTTTAAACCTATTATTTTCAAGGACTGGGTATCTTGAAAGGTAACAATACGCATGTCCCTTGTTAAATTAATCTGTGCCTTTGCCTAATACGTACTACGAACAAGGGCATGCATGCCATTTGAACATCTCGGCGTCGACAGGATCTCCATTAATTCCAAATTGATCACTGCTTTTCGATTGGTACACGAAGTGACCAGATACGGCAGTATCTTTCGCAATATTTATTAACACAATTTATTTCAATGGTTTGCCCTAACTGACTTGCTGATTTGAATTGATTTTGTGTATCATCATGACGTGATCACATTCGTTTCGTTTGATGAAGATCTTTGGGAATGTTGTTTCCTTTTATATCCAGTAATTTCGCCTTTATGTCAAGAAAAATGAATTGGGAAAGTTCAATCCATGAACGCTTTTTCTGGTCCCTTTCATGATAAAGAAAGTAGTTTAATTCGTTCCATTACTGTTATTACTAGGACATAAGTTGAGTGTTGAGTCGAGAGAAAGAACTTGAAAGAAGAGGCCCATAGAGAGCCACCGTGTGCATACAACAACTTCTCAACAACCTACTTATTGTTTGCATTAATAATACTGGAAATCTAGACACGCGACGGTGAAAACTGCGTAGCCATAAAAAGCAAATATGAAAGTAGTGGCTGTGCAAATTAATGAACGTATGATTATATCAGCTTGGTATGCTTGTGTCGATCCGAGTTGGGACTTGGAATGGATGGAACGTGAAAAAAAGTGGGCTGAACGTAGTTAGGGTATTGGCCACCACTACCGCATAAATAAATGAGCGTCTTGAGTGGTTTGATATTGAAGGGAAAAGCGAAAGTACGTTGGCTTCCATTTTTTTTGCATGCCTTTCATGGTATGTTGTAACTACAATTTTATGCTGAGGAAATAGGCTTTTACGAAGCTAAGAAAATAACTTCATGTATTCACATGTGGGGTTCTGGGTAAAAGTGTTTAGAA
>JAANSN010004824.1:0-13931 GCA_036850665.1 Dicranocentrus wangi | reverse complement strand
ATTTTCAAAGGCAGTTTTCTTGATAACCACGCATAATTGTAAACTGAAAAGTTGAGTTGAGGGGTCTACACATACTACTTTTGAATTGGTAATGCTTAAAATTCGACACTGATGACCTGTTTTGGAGGAGACTTGGTGCAAAGAACGCTTGAAAACAAAGGAAACGCCAATGATGTAATACTTGGAATTTTATAATAGAGATGCTCGTCAAATGGAAATGACGAAATCAGCTAGTAAAATAACAGCTACTGTTGCAGTTAATAGGATTTCAGACCTCATGCTTGTGTAAAACTGCTTTTAGTTTTAGCACAAAATGATATACCTTATATAATAGTAGGTGCATATGGCACACACAAGCTTACTACAAGCTATAAGCATGTACCAACTGGAGCCTCCAGCGGTTGGCATCTATGACTGGATACAAATTTCGGTCGAAAACAGAACGAATGTTGAAAGCAAGATATCAGAATAAATAGCACATGAATAAGCCGGGCCATTGTTCAACCCTAAATATGGACAACGAAATCTACTGATTCCAGATCCAGTTATTATATACGTGAATATAAGTGGAAAAATGTGCTTGCTCGGACAAAATGAAAGAGTTTTTGAGGAATTTTGGCTTTTTTGAAGTTAACGATTTATTATTTAGAACTTTAGAACTCAAGCTTTTCACCGGTTAGCCCTGAATATTTTCTAAAGGGATCACAGAAACAATTTGAAACGAGACCCTATAGTGCTAACCTTTTCGAAGCGGACAGCGCGACTTACGTGCGTAAATATAAGAACTCACGACCGTGTTTGATTTCTTTAAATCAATTGATAGCATGTACAACTCCCAATTTCGAGGGATGCAAAAATGAACATTGAATATAAACTGAAAAATGCAGTAGAATTATAAATACCTATCTTGCAAACAAGATGAGTGAACTCAGGCAAATTGTAATGTTGAACAAAGTCAGGTTACGTTGCTAATTATTGGAGATATGTCCGTGGTCCGATATTCATGCTAATTAGTTAGACTATTACACTTAATTGCATATCTTGCTAGAATTGTGAACCACCACGCTCCGCGAATAAACTGTAATTCACCATTAAAACAATTTTGTCTTTCATACAAAATAATTTGCGCTAACTTTACGTTAGTACTCTAATAACATGCAGAATGCAGTAACATATGCAGCACGATACGGTTATATGTAGTAATATATACGTTCCTACATTTTGACATTACGTACGGAGCGATTTTTCTTCCACTGGGAAGCCTCCATGGAATCTGGTAATGGAAGCATATTCCCCTCTCCGAACAAACTAAGGCTGCATGCCACATTTTGTCTTCCAAATCGTTTGTTTCTTATGCATACAGAAGGAACCGCGAGCACATGCAGTTTTCAAGTAGAGTCCAATGCTTGTATATGGGTATAAAAGGAATTTTCAGTTCCAGTAGAAATGGTACTCCCACAACTACATTTTGGTGGTAGCCCTGGATGGAATACAGAGAAAGCGGAAGAGTAAACGAGTTTTCTTGCTCTCTGTCTTCATGCTTATTCCCATCCAAAGTTTTCCCGTGTACTCCTTATCATCACTGTTCAGTTCCATTCATGTAGTCAAAGAAGAACAAAGTCTTTATTTTTCTCCTCCTTTTCCTCTTCTCCGTCTCGTGTGTCGCTCTTGAAATACTGTCATAATGTATTCCTTTCACTTTCCTTTTCTGGAAACACAGTGTGGGACAGTGTGAGTGTGAATACCACATGGATTTTTTTCTTTAGATTTTCCCATTCCACGGACACAGCGAAAGTTTTTCGAGTAAGAAATAACCGATGCAATAATACAACTTACTGGTGAATCCACTTTTTTACTTTCTCCGAGTTTCTGTTTAAATAAAATTTAAGGATTCTTTTTTGCGCTTTGTGCTTCCCCAACCTACCAGTGAAAACGTGTCTCCCGAAAATAAAAAGAGCTGGCGAAGTGTGTATGCATTATATTATGTATATGCTCGTAATAATTAACTGTGTGCTATATTCCCTTCCCTCCTCGTCCTTTTAATCTTGAAACGTTTTAGACAAAGGATTGAAGGAGCAACGTGGTGCCAACCAATAATTACATAGATCCAGCCAAGCCAACAGTCCCCAAGGCTTATACACTCCATTCAAGTTACTTCACTAGCTTCCCGTTTCAGAGCTAATCATAATACCAAATTGCCCTCACTTTTGACTTTTATTCGGCATCACGCAAAACAATTTTCTTTGTTTGAAAACCACTGTCTGCAACCATTACACACCAAATGAGAATTTTAGGGACTAACTAAATGGCAAAAGTCATAACCAAGTTTTTTCACGAGTAAAAATTGAAACCGATGTTGAATGCAAAAAAACTACGACTCGCTTTTATTGCCCATCTGGATTACCGAAGCGATTGGGTTGATATGCAGAAATGGCTTGTGATTAAGCGAAAAGTTAAGACTCCAATGTGTCCTGTGATTTCCCCGGTATAGCTCCACATCCCAGAAACCACCATCTCTAATCTAATCTAATTTCCTTACTACATATTGTCGTAAAATATGGTGGGATGTATCACCTACATTTCTTCATACAAGTATTAGTAGCTATTCGATATACATGAAATAAGAATAGCAACATTATAATACCCATTTTCCCCACTCCCCACTCTCATTTCTCAGCATAATCATGTGATAGTGTCATATTATTTGCAAGAAATGTACTCTGAAAGAAATTGCCGGAAGAATACGAAACAGATAAGCACGGGGAGATTCATAAATATTGTGCTGTGATGTCATCCTTCCTGATGTCAAGAATGGTGTATTCTGCGCCGTTGGCTCTGCCTACCCCAGAGCAATTGAAACTTTCTACATCCTCCTGTGCGTAAGTAAGAAAATATTCATGCATGCGTTTCTCCTCTGAATCTCTGTGTATCATGCGATGAAAAGAAAAAGATTTCCTTGTGAAGTATCACATTGTGCCAACACCAGCGAAAGAGAAAAAAAAGTAATATAAGTTGAGTAGTTGATACTGCAAGGCTTGTCTCCCTTGCTTAAAATATAACAGGATCATATCAGTATTGGCATCTGTGAGCAGGCAGACAACACTTTTCATATTTATGTAGATACGGCAGTAAATGTCGGGGAGAAAAAAATAAAAACATTATTTCCTCGCAGCTGCATCCCAGCACAGGCGTGAATATTAACATTTTATCGTAGATGCATTTTTGCTACCCACATGCTTCCAACCGTGTACCGTGTTGGATACCTATAAACTTTGTACAGAGAAAGAGAAAGTGAAACGAAATATTGGGACAAGGAAAGAATATAAAATTTGCAATGCACGGAATGCCACTGGAATAAAAGTATCACGTCACATCACATATCGATATTGTATTCCCCGAATGCTCCCCACCCGGCCAAAATAGTACCTACGAATGGGGACATAATGCTAAGCCGAAAATACAAAAATATCACTTGACACATTAAGCATGTGTTTTTTACTGGGGAGAAAAAGTGGAACAGGGAAGTAACAAAATACGAAGGGAATGCTACTATGTTGCTGTGTTTTAATGTGGTCGTGGTGTTGGCTTTGATGACGGCGAAAAGAACAATATGTTAGCAGGCTACGTTTTCCTTTCCTGCGTTGCACATGTTATATTTTTTTGTATGTTAGGCAGAAGACTTTTGTACATTTTTTGATGTTTAGAAAGAAATACTGCGTTTTTTAAGTCAAGTGGTTTGCAAGTAAACTCGAAAAAAGAGGAAAGGGAAAAACAAGAGAGGAAATGGGATGCTTCAAAAGAAAAAAAATGAGAGATATACGAGACTCCATGTTATCTCCATGATGGAAGAGTTGCTGTAGTTGAAGTGAATCCAAAAGGAGGGACATAAGACTCAAGAGTAGGTTGCTAATATTGTATTTTTTTAATATGTAGAGGAAACGATGATGTCGGGAGGGGCTGAAGATTTTACAAAAAGTAATAAGAAAAAATCCATGGTTGTTGTCGCCAACATGGATGGCGTCGCAAGAGCCACGACTGCTCCTGCTTCTGGAGGAACTAGTCGCGGAGGAGGATCCAACAAAAGATCCTCACTTCAAGTGGATCTTGAGGGTGAGGCAAGATTTACCGGGAGAGAGATGAGACTCACCGCTGCTGTAGCAATTTTAACAATACTCCTCTTCGGACTTGCTTCTTTCATGGTAGTCTCGGGACCCTTAACTGGACTTTTGAAGCCGGTAAGATGTCACTAAATTAGAGATGATTATCGGGTGGAAAAAGAATGTAATAAAAGTAAATGAAAATAGATGGAGAAAAATGTGGGGAATGGTATAACTTTTACTATGGAATATAGGTAGAACATAAAAAACTAGCGATGAGGAACATTATTGTCATGATCATCATCCATTGTAAAAAAAAAGAAGCAGCAGGTGTGCAAGATGAGGGTTCGTTGGAGAATACACGATGTGTCCTTTTGGGAACAGATTTAGAGTCCCAACTTTGTTTTCCTGAAATCAAAATGAGTTTCCGTGTGGGATTCAAGTTTGAAGGGAAAATATGCACCAAGGAGTATGCACAATGTACGTTGCTTTGTGGCCGACTAAGGATCCACGATTTTGGGGTACCTCTGTGGCTGACGACTTTTTTTATTGAATCTTTAAGGAAAACTTTACTACAAATTTTGAGTGAAGGAGAAATACCGATCGGAAATTGCCTTTTCCCTGCTTTTGACATGATAGGCGCCTTCATTAGTACGGACAAGAGAGTTTTTCTGTTTCCTCTTAAATTGACTTTTTATCACATTTCCTGAACCGGCCTATGATATTGATTTGCGAAAAGGGGATTTGACAAGGAATATTGCCGAGGGGCACGGTGTGTTCCAAAATTATCCAAGATGATATTGTTTGGGATCCTAAATAGGATAAATGCTCGTGATTTTAACATAGTATTTTACAACTTGCAACAAGTCACCTCCTGCCTTCATATTTCAATTTGGGAATTCGGAATTCTCAAAGAAGCTTAAGCTTGCATTTTGCAGGTATCATACATTTTTATATTTATATTTTTAGCATTTTCATTTATTTTCAACTGGCATATAGTTCCGCCTCCAACATTTTCTTTGTTTCGTGTAGGTGGTAAAACTTACCTATATAAGTTCTCGGAACGAAAACGCATGAATGAAGCAATGTATTAAATGGGAAGGGACGAACCAGGTTTATCCAAAGTGAGTGCAACTTTGTGGATTACTACAGACTTGACTTTATTTTCAACTAGAAAGCCCTGAAAACTGAAATCAATAAGCTTTCCGTATGGTATTTCTAAGCGAAAACTCAACAAACGTTTGATTAAAAAAGCAGTGAAAAAAAGCTTGGACTCAATTTCTGTAATATTTCTGTTAAAATATTCAGCAGCCAAAAATCCATTCAATTCCAAGTCCGTTAAAGATTTTAATCTCGTGAACATAATCGTAACGTATGCTTGCCTCTTAAAAGATTCAATAAAAGCAAAGTGGAATGCATGAATAAGGATTTCCGCAATGAATTAGATTTTCAGTTTGATAAGAACTTGATCCGAATAACATGACGATGGTATACACTATGAAAATTTCAAAAGGAATGAATAAGTAATAAAAGGGATCTACAGACGAAAAGTATGCCAGCTATGAACTACCCAACAATCTCATAACCATTCAATCATACCATATGCATATGAGTTTTATTTACTTGCTTGAAATGCAAAAGCTTTTATTGCAACCGGCATTATCATCGAGATCCAGAAGTTGGCATTTTTCATCTCGAAATCGTGCAAAAGCGAAATTGGAAAAAGTATATTATTCATACATTTATACACATTAAAAACCTTGAAAAGGTCTTTTCTACGTAGATAGAAAGGAGCTATGTTATTCAGAATACACCCACATTTTGCATACTTTGTTTGACAGGAGTAGTGATAAACACGAAATGAAATTGTTTCAAGATCAAAATCAATATTTGATTTGATTTTCCAGCAAAATAATGGCAATCCTCCTTTTTTCTTTTAACCATGAACCTTCCCAACTTTGCGGCTTTATTGGCGTGCGGTTTGATGACTTCATCTTAAAAAATACCTTCATCCCTACAGCAGTGTCTAGATGAGCAGTTGGGATTTTCCGGGATTTGCGACTCGGTCGAATGCATAGATGTCTCGTATCGTTCCGTTCATAGTGCAAATTTTAGTAAAGACCCATGTCAGGACTTTTACCATTTCGCGTGCTCCAAATGGCAAGCGAAGAATCCCATCTCGGAGGAACAGCTCTATTTGGCAGCCAATATCAATCAGTTGCGGGACAATGTCGATGCATTCCTGCAGAGTATGTTTTTATATTTTATATGCACGACTACAGTGTGGAATATAACAGTGAAACAATAATAGACGAAAATAACGTACGTGGTGGCAGCAATGGGTTTTCCCCATTCCCCAATTCTACAAGAAATTCCCATTTGTTCCTTTCCTCATTTTTCGTTTTCTTTTTCAGTCGGATCGTGTATGTTTACCTCGGTTCGGTAGACAAACATGTTCAATTTCACGTTCCTCTTTTCTAGAAATCCGTTTGGGATGTAAGGGCACATCACGTAACAAAATATTCGTCATCGTCACCTTTAAAACAGCGTACAATTTTTTACTCCCCAATCACTTTCCTATTCCTAGTCGCCTTTCCTGCCTTTCACCTTGTTATCCATTTCTGAGAAAAACACGTTTTTCAGAGACACCCTTGTCATCAATCATTGCCGCGTACGCGTACTGTTAAATTCACACCTAGTAATACCCGTATGTCATGCTCACGGTGAAAGTGAACAAGACATATATTTATGTAAAGTGAGCCAACATGACATCCAGACGTCTCCTGATATGAGGATGTATTTACCCTTTTAGAACTTCTGGAGCAGGTAGACACCAAGTCATGAATTGGATCCGGGAGTGACGGCTTTAAAGAATTTCTACAGGAGCTGTATTAACTTTACCAATCCGGATGAGAACGAGCTAAGTAAGTGGATTATCCATCTAGTGTACTTGACGTATGAACTGGGAAAAAGTTAATTCATATTTAAAGTAATGATATCGACCTCGAAAACAACATTCTACGTGTATCTACCGCTCCACAATTTTCCCAACTAACCCACCCACAATGGCCGCAATTTTTACGTTCCCTTTTCATCTGGCTAGTTTTAGACCTGTTGGACTCACTCGGCGGCTACAAGACACAGGACCTTTGGTCCGAGAGTAAGTTTGACTTGACAGAAGTAATCCTGAAGTTCCTCCAAGTGAATGCTGCACCTCTTATTGACCTCACATTGGATATCGATGCCAAAAACAGGGAGCGTTACGCTCTAATTGTGGAACTGCCAAGACCCACCAGCCTTGTGCCAAATTTATTCCGACCACCTCGTCAAGACGAAGACCTGATGCATGTAATACATATATATCACGCTTACTCCATCGAGAGAGTTAAAACAATCCCATTTTCCTCAAACTATGAACCCATGCAGACTCACTTCATCACCTAACACATTTTTTGGATTCTCTTTACTGTCTCATCGTCACAGAGTGAAAATGCCTACTATAAATTGCTAGAAGACAGTGAGCCCATTTCTGATGGAATGACACCTGGCCTTTTCAACACTTCTCAATCGAGCTCAAGACACAATAATGGTGAATCGAATGGGTCGTCTTTGGACAGACGGGACTTGTACAAAATGATCAAAGTAAATATTTTACTTTCTCTCTTTCTCAATTTAATATCCGCATCTGGCAGTGTTCTTCCTAAAATTCGGACAAAACGCGTAGGCTCCACATCTGATACATAATGAAACGTTGACAAGATATATGGCCGGTATACTAATAAATGAAGTAGGGAATGAATGAACACACATACTCTGCGTGACAGATAGCTATATATATCCCGCGTATACTCCAGTGGGACTTTTTTCTCCAAGGAAAGTGTCAATAATTAATGAATGTTCTGTCAGAGTACACCTTAAATAACGTCTTTTTTCTCTATCTCATGGTTTCCTTGATGTTTGCGCGAATGCATTAAAGTTGACTTGTTACTTTTTTCATTGTGACTGATCCGCTTCGTGGAACACCTCCCTGGAATCGACTTCAGGACAGTATAGAAGTCAAGAAGAGGGAACATCTTAAATCGTTAGTTCGGAAAGTTGGTCAGTTGATACGAATGAGTGAGGCGGAGATCCTTTCCGACAGCCAGGATGTTGCATTAATCGTTGCAAACATTGAAAAGGCAGGTGAAATTTTATTTCTCCATTTTTATTCCGCTTCTTTGGCAAAGATTTACAACCAAAAAGTAAAAACGTATGTAGGTATGCCAATGGTTATGTTCCTTTCGGGGATTCTTTCGAGTATATAACACAATGCTTCTTTGCTTTAATGTTCTCAAATACAGTACTACATTCACTAATATTTATCGCATTATGCAACATGCATGGCTTGTGGATGCTCGTTTTAATTCAAGACACAACAAGAAATGAAGAAGAAAAACTTTCCGTCCCGGAATTTGCATGGAGTGAAAATAAAAGTCGATATAATAGTAGCAGTGTATGTAGAGTTTTTACAAAGGCCACTTGGGATTTTAATTGGATACTCTGCTGAAATTTTTAGACGATGCAATGAGCAAACTTTTTCGTGTTTTTCAAGACGAAATGCCTTCAAAAACTTTCTTTCAACATGAGTCAGGTTCCAACAGTATATAGATAAATTCAGACAGGCTGTGCAACATTTCTTCACATATTATCAAAATACCATTCTATGCAACGACTTTCTAATTCCAATATGTTAAACAAATACATTTTAGAATTGCGTTTTGGTCGTACCTAATGGACATGTGATAATTTGATGTTAAAAACCAGTCAGACTTTCAGTGAATAAACACCTAAGCGAAAAAATAACCATTGTCTAGTTTTTCAACGCAACTCTGACTTAGGCACAGACTACTCCCAAAATTCTGGACAGCAACATCCTCTGAAAGGCACGGTACAATAAATAGATTACGTAAAACTAGTAAACGGCAAGACCCTCTCTTACAACTTTTCCTGGCAATCCAACAGCGAGTACTATTTTTTCTCTCGTGTATTCCCATCTGTTTCTGTTAGCTTTAGTCATTATATCCACATCCACCCTTTTGACTTATCAATACGTAATTCTCTCCAGACATGGTGGAGCCTTTGGAGCTCACTTCCTGAAATGAGAACAAGAGAAAATTGTCTTTGGTTAAGGAAAAGTACAAGTTTTTCCGTATCTAGCAAAGCTGTGTATATTTATATAACTTTGGATAATCGGATTTGACATGGCGTGTTTATACATATCTCTTAATTCCTTTTGTCCTCTTCTGTCTTCCTTTTCCACCATTTTCTTCTTTGGTTCGAGCTCAAGTAGCCGTGCACCCTCAATTCCTTTGCTGGCGATATTTTATCCCCATTGCATTGTATTGTGCTAATAACGCTAGGCACCTACATCTATCTCTCACTCACTGGCTGCTTGCTGCTTTTTTCTTCTTTTGATTTCTCCGACTTGCGTCGTTAACCCCTTGTCCTCCACACAGATCAAACCGAGTCAGCGAAGCCGGAAATTTTGGAAGCAGCAGAACAAAGTCTACAATGCATACTCGTTGGATCAACTTCAGCATCAGTTTGGCACGGTCAACTGGAGCTTTCTGTTCGGGGAATTAATGGGCTTTGATGATGTCGCTTCGAGGGAAATTGACGAGGACTACCACAGCTCGAAAAATTTAGGAAGTGGGAATACTGGTAAAAGAAGTACAATCAATTGGCACAATTCCACAATCTACGTGCCATATCCAGACTACCTTCGCAGAGTTCTTCAAATGACACAGTATACCAACAAAAGGTTTGTGTTAGGCTAAAACGATAAAAACTTTCAGGCATATATAGTGTGCATTCTTCAGAATTTATTTCCATTCATCTCAATAGATGCTCTAGTTTTTTAAATTATTTCCTCATTCCGCATGACCCCGTTCGTATTTGATCGTGATTGTTTGTGTATTGAATTCGCGATTTTATTTAACTTTTTTTTATGAACACTCATACCATTTGTATAGCTGTCTGTGCCTTGGCAAGCGCAAAAAGTACGCGATAAAATGATGCATTCCAAAGACTGTCAATTTTGTATGACAGTCGACAGTCACCTACAACATTTTTTCTGTCTTCCATTTCCACATTTTATAATGTCGTTAAAAGGGGAGAAAAGTCAAAGTTGAGATAGAAGTGCCAGCTTCAGAATGTTTTTTATTTGCCCTAAAACTCGTAGAAACATGCAGGTTTCACTTGAGCAGATTTGGATTACGTGCAGCCAAAAAAACGTCGAGGCAATGTTCATAAAAATTCCAAAGTTGATGTGCCGTATCATGTCTGAATGTGGACATTGCAGCACGAAAACCAATTTTTGCTCCACCTCATATGAAAACCATTCATTCCTGTAGATGTGTTTCGGACATTATTGCTCAGCATAATATACATAATATTGACTTATACTATATTGAGGTTTTTGTTGAAGCTGTTCGGTCATTAACTTTTATGATTCCCCTCCTTCCCAATCTGCAGTTTATAGTATTGATTTTCATTTACAGAATGCTTTACAACACAATGCTAATGTTGTACGTGAAAGACATGCTTCATGATTTAATACCTCGGAGCAATCATCACAGTAAACAAGAGCAGCAGAAATCCGAACAAAATCAGAACCAACAATCCCAGCATCAGCAGCAGCAGCAACCACGATGGAAATTTTGTGTTCAGTCGACAAAATCCGTGTTTGCAATGGAACTATCTAGTTTATACATGAAGTCGTTCAAACCTTCGCATTTGGAAAGGATTCGAAAAGATGTAAGTTTTTTTTCACGTTTTCCAAAGTTTCGTATTCTAACTAACAAAGTGTAATTCTGCCAGGTGCAAAAAAGAACGAGCCTGGATTGAGAGACAAGTTGCATGCCTGTCTACTATGTATATACNGTATTCTAACTAACAAAGTGTAATTCTGCCAGGTGCAAAAAAGAACGAGCCTGGATTGAGAGACAAGTTGCATGCCTGTCTACTATGTATATACTTAATATATAAAAGTTTATTTCTCATTTCATGGAATGAACTCCTATGTTAACATAGGGAACTGTTCCGATTCTGATTGAGTCACTTGCATACGCCGAATTCCCTCTATAAATTAGATTCACAACACACCAACCGCGGTGATGTATGGAATGGTATATAAAGTGTACTTGAATTAATGATAGTTCTTCTCAAAAAAGATCTTTCCCCCCGGTGGTTTGTTGTTGTTTGTATTTTTGATGAGCTAACAAGTAAAACTGGTTACATGTGTATTTCGTACATATAATGCTGATCGGTGTAGTTTTTCCCCTTCGAACCGCGATAATATATTTTCCGGGGCGCAATGTTCCATATTTGCTCATACCTATCCTCGATCGACATCATCAATAAGTTAGAATGGCATATTGCACACAAAACTTTGCTCATTTTTCATGTTGGATATAAACTATATGGAGCACCTGGGTAAATTCTAGGTTTAATAATATGAATGTTTACAGAGCAATGAAATAGTATTGATTTCAAAATAAATACGGTTTCATGGAACACGGCGTTCGGAGGCAAAAGTGAGATATGTGGAGTACTAAAGAAAAGAAAAATATTTGCCTGGAAGATACACCACTTGCTTCTTGATTAAGTAGATTTTAGATAGTGACTTTTCATGTGCGTTTTCCCATAGAAAGATAAACGAATTTCCTAGTGTGCATTACAGTACGAAAACCAATTTGTTGAAATTATTTACTGTGATACTGATCGTGTCCGTTGGCCACAGCAAACACTACACACGGCACGTCCTGATAGCTCCACTCCGGAAGTGAAATGTATTCATTAGAATTTGTCGAAATTTGAGTTGCGTGTATTGTTTCCCGTTTCCCTCCCCGCAGTACACTTACTTTATATACCTACCTACACTTGCAAATAAAATCGCATTTGTTGTTTGGGTATTTGGGATGCCCTTGAAGCAGTTAACGTTGTGAATTATTCTGGTCGTTGGACGGGTTTTTGTTATTGCCTCTCTTTTATTTATAACCATTTCCATTTTTAAACGAAACGCACATCCCCTGTATTTCCAGGTAGAGGAGATCTTTGTAAATGTTAAAGAAACTTTGATATCGTTCCTCAACCGGTCGACGGAGTTGTCTTCCTCTTCCTGGCCTCAAGACCAGAATCAGCATCAGCTTCCCATTTCACAAGAAAAATGGGCAAACGGGAGTCATCCTCGAAGCTCTCGGAGCAATCCTGGAAGTGCTGACAGTACCAGTAGTAGTAGCAGCAGTGTGCCGAATGGATATGGAAATGACAACGGGAATAGCTTTAGTAGTCACACCAGCCGTGGTGATAATACGAGCAGTATCAAAGACGAAGCAATAAGAAAAATTGCCACGTTAAAAGGCAACTTTATAGGACCTTCGTTCTACCTTCAAGAAGACTTTTTGGATGACGCTATCAAAAATGTAAGTAGCGGGGAAAAGGGCGGAGAAAAAGGAAATTGGAATGTGTTTTGTATTTTTGTATTCACCCTTTGCTTTCCTTTCCTTTTTTCTGGACGAAAAGCCAACCCCGCGTGCATTTATTTGTTTGTGCCCAGTGTAACAATTAGCTCGTGCAAATTGAGCATGAGGAATTTTGTATCACGTGATTGAGCCTTTAATCAGGATCATTTCTGTACAAGACCAATGCAATCCATTTTGATTAACTTGGGTATATAATATTTTCAGTCGTGCCATGTGGAAACTATCCAGGCTTTCACACAAGCAGCCTGTGTTCCACTCGTTATATTTTATGTGCTCCGGGCTGAAGACTTATAAATGAAAGTAGGGATACGCCTTTGGAAGATTGCCTTTGGCTTGACTCGTGTAATATCCAGATGGTCCTACGCTAAAGCTTGTTTCGTTAACGAGGCCTTGTGTGACAGTCGCTAGGAATGCAATAGCCTGCTCACGGCACGAGTTTCACTTTGACCTGTCTCGTTACCAGATCACATCTTTATTTGCTGAGTTTGTTTTATTTGGTGGGATTCTCAGTTAAGATTTTTATCATGGAGTAGTGTGTGCTCACCCCTTGTATCTCCACGACTGGCTTTATCCTGATCAGAGGGATAAGTTACGTGCTCGCTCGTGTCTCACAATTTTTGTTGGGTTTCCTTTACAGATCAGAATCGATCCAAACAACTTTCTATTTAACGTGAAAGTTGTTTACAGAACATTCCGGGAGCAGCTGTACAATCTGTACTGGAAGCCTGTGGATGAGGATAGAGCAACGTGAGTTACTTTTCTTACCTTTTGTCTAAATTAGGTAGTATTGATTGGGTGAAAGATTGGGAGACAAAATTGGCAGTGGGTTAAATTGCCAACCACCAACGCATAATATCATAATATCACTGAAAACATTGATTTGTAGCACGTAACGTTATAACTTGCATAATAACACTACGTTATGAATCTTATATCTTACAATTTTATGGGAGTTTTCCATAAAAATATGGATGTCTTAAGAGTCAATTTTGAGCGTCGTCATTAGGTAGTGAACCAATGTTAAGCATAGAGTAGATATTTTTAGGTAAAATATTATTGAATTGTGCGTGTCGTTTTGTGGAACGCGCATTGTTTGAGTGGTTTGGCTGCACATTGCAGTTTCTTTGTCTTTGGTGCGTGTGCACACAAGTTTGGTTGTGAATGTGGTGTGTGATCGTCACTATTCGTTTGGACGTGCTGCGAGCAGGTTGTTTAGTCGAGTCGGCTGCGGTCGAAATATTGTGTAGAATAATTATAGGAAAGTTGACCATAATTATTATTTGTAAAGTCTTGTTTAATTGCGATTAAATAA
>JAANSN010004823.1:0-13933 GCA_036850665.1 Dicranocentrus wangi | reverse complement strand
CTCGTACGGGATGAAAAAGCGGTGGAACGACCTCATCCAAATTCCCTTTCAGTGGAAACCACGACCAAACATTCTTGGTGACCACATCCACCAGACAAAAATGAGAAAAGTTAACTACATTTTGTAAAAATGTGTTGCCTTCAAAATTGTGTAACAAAAAATAAGCTTGGTGTCTGTGTGGCTGGTACTAATGCAATGGACTGGGATTTTGTCAGAAAAAATAAAGGAAAATACTATTTTATTAAAACTTGTAGTTCTAGCAGAATTAATATCCAATACTAATTATGATAACCACACAACAACTAATTACCTAGTTAGATCTAAAAGTGAAATATCATGACAGCATCAACGGTTCGTAACAGCAAGACTTGGGAAAACTCCATCAGAGAATCCCTTCCTATTTTGGCAAAGTCCCCGATTCTCACAATTATTGGTCGGACTGCCTTCAACTCCTTGTGCAAAATCAGATTTTTCCTAGTTTTGCACGAAACATGTAGGCAAGTCGACCTCTGCTGATATTTGAGAAGCAAGGTCTCTCCGCCTTCGACACAATTCGTGGCAACTGGGAGTAGGAGCATGAGGGCAAGGAGGAAAAAGGCTGCAAAAAGGAAACCGCAAGAGTAAACGAACAGCGGGACCTTCCCGTAGCTCTTAACAATGAGCCAGAAACCGACAACCAGGGCCAGCAGGCAACTTGTCAACGCAAGACACACCAGATTATCCATGTATCTCACGAATGGAGAATGGAGCAGCCGACAAAGCGTGTACAATCTGTATCCTGCCGACACAGTCACCGTGTGACAAATTCGCACGCACCCCACAATCGCCCGAATCCCAAAAGTAACGCAGAGAAAAAAGTAGGAGCCGGCATTCATGAAGACCACCCAGACGGAGAAATCCACAAGCAGGCGAATTCCGTAAGCCAGCCATATTTGCCAGGAGGGGCGGTAGAGTGGGTCGTCGAGCACTACTGCCTCCAGGATGAAGTAAATGGAGTCAGTGTTTGCCAACAGGGAGGCCACTCGGGATGACGAAGGGAGCGCCGCCGGCCCCAATTACCGCCAGAACCATGACCACTCCGTACATTGAGTCTTGAGCAGCAACATTGTGTAGGATTTTGTGTCTTCTTTGATTATCTGCAGGTAAAACAAAAGCTGTATTTATAGATGTTTTATTTCAGCGAGATATGTTTTCAAAAATGTGAGCTATAATAAAGCTTCAATGAAAATCTGAGTAGATAGCCAGACCATTATTCCCTTTTGCCAGGATCAGCTCCAAGTTTGCAATAGCAAACAGGGAGCCAATATTGAGTAGACCACGACAGGAATAGTTGGCAACAGTCGAACGGCAATGAAGATATGTGGGGAAAAGGGGACAGTTGGCGTCAGCTTCCAATAGATCAGCCCAATCGCAGCCACACAACTGATTCCGTAAATAAAATTAAAAGCAAATGACGTAACGAATGGGATCAAATATTTCCAACGCCCGCATATGACACAATACTTTAAGAATTTACAGACTCCTTGACGTATCCTTTACTACCTTTCCTTGATTGTATAAAAATAAGTAGTCTCAGTCTGTCATTTAAAAAAAACTGAAAGTGCGCGATGATGAATTTAACTCATCCTCGCACTTGTTGACCCCCCTTTGTACTTACTATCCATTGGCAAAAAATCATAATAATTTTAATATCTCAACTAGTTTTTGAGTTATCGCGCCGACAGGCAGACAGTCTAAATCAACACGAATGCTTGCGGTATTTAATAAAAATTTCTTTTACAAAACAAAAATGTTACATGGCTCAAGCGAGCTCAACTCATGGTTTGTGAGAAGCATGCATATCGAAGTGAGTGGAAACTGCTAAAACATGTCAACAGAGGAAAGCCAACACCAGTAGTTTTTGTGTGAACTGTGTGTGACATTACACATTTAATATGTAGAGCAACCGACAAGTTTCACAACACTGTTTTTTGACCAAGGTATTTTTTGGAAATGTACTACCACAGGGATTTTTAATTTTTAACAATCTTGGCGAGCTCCGAGGTCTTTCCAACAGAAAAGATTTTGTCAACCACTTTACTCCACTTCTAAACTTCACTCTGAGCGCCACTCTACCCTATTTCCTCAACCGCACGCTTGCTGTTGTACCATTGACCATGCTCAACAAAACTTGTCTTCTTCCGTCATTTCTCCGCTACTTGAAGCTAGCCAATGATTTCGCAAGTGTTGGCTTCAAATGGGGGTCCGCCAACCAGAGGCTAATTTTACTAGAGTCCCGGTGGGAAATTTACTACCACAAGGCTTGTGTCATGGCGTACATCTTCCTTGTAGCCATAAATTGCATCCAGCTGCTAAGCTCCTCATCGGAAGAAACGATTGCCGAAAGATGCGTGGGAACCTTTTTGGTGATTTTTCATACTGGATTTGTTCAGCCCTCAATTTTCTACCACCTTAAAGTGGACGAGATCCGGAAGTTGCTGAACCAAGTGATTGCTATTGCCGAAAAACATGAAGGTGGGTTTGCCAACCTTCAGATCGTTATTATTGTCATTCAATATCAGAGCTTTTTTTAAAGTGCTTGAGTAATTGGTTTTAGGTCGCTGGAAATTGCCGACATTCTTTCCTGGTTCAAAATCAGTACTAACTCCTCCTGCAACCCAACAATTCGCGGGCAGAAGAGGCGAAACAAACTTGGACATAACAGATACGATGATAACCATTTTCATCAAGCACGGGCTCGGCCTACTTGTCTATGCACCAAAGTGGACGGCAGCGGCATATGTTGGGCTGGTGCCATGTCAGTCGGCAAATCCTGCGAAATGGTTCCTCCCTCATTGTAATCACAGACTCGGGGGTTTTCACTGGAGTTACAACATCCTGGCTTACATCCTGGCATACCTGTCCAATTACTTCATTGTCGCCTTTTCCGTCTTCTTTTGCGTCTTTCTGCTCACGAGCGTGATGGTACTAACCATGCTGATTCGGTTCCGGCTCAAATCCTACGGAAAAACCTATTTCAGGGACGAGGCTAAGGACGACCAAGAGCAAAAGTTGCAAACCGTACGGGAGTTCCGTGAAATACAGATTCTCTGCGAGGAGTTCAACGGGTTCCATGCGGCGCATGTGACAGGGCCTCTCATTGTCCTTCTCGCAAGTCTCCAAATCACGGTGGTCTATGTGGTCATCAAAATGACACTGGCTAACAACGCCGCCCTACTCATCGTAGCCTTGTTCGGCTTTTACCAACTGCTGACCATAATGGCCCATTTCTCGCTCATTCAGTCGATGGCAAGGATTTCCAACGAGTCCGAGTCTCTGCTGACGGCGCTAAAAGCAAGGAAATCATCATCATCATCATCGTCCAAGCATGTGAACAAGTACTATGAAAAATTCCGATTGTCTATCAAACCACTCCGGGTCTACTTTGGCTCCTCTAATTTCGTGGAACGGCTCACCCCTCTGGTGTCACAAAACTTTGCATTCGACCAAATTGTAAATCTGCTCCTGTTGGACTAGCAGCAGTGTTCTGTTCTGCATGGGCTGCAATTCAAGTAATAAATAAATAAATAAATAAATAATAATTATGCATAAAAATTTTATGCCCCTATTTTGTAGAGCTAAAAACGTTATGCGATTTTGCAATTCATTGTTAGCATTTCGTGTTCCACTTTTCCTGTAAGCCAAAAAAATGTGAAGCTCCCTATCCAAATTTTTCGCACTTGATTCCGAAAAACTGTATCCTTGACCAACATCATCAACATGTTATATTTAGCACGATCAGACTTGTTCCGATGATGTTGAAACTTGTTTACTGTTTTCACATATCTTTTGACACACAGTTTTTCAAATTCATAGCCTGTTCCTGAACATTATTAAAAATTGAAAAGGCGTAGAGAAAGGAATAACAATCTAATGATTCGTAGAAAATACTACATGGAAGCAACATTGACATTCAGATTCCTACATGTCCGTTTTTTTGGAAAACATGAGTGAGTCAAACTTGAACGCTAATGCTTCTCTAGCTTCTCTAACGTGCATTTTGGATGGATTCTCAAAACAAGGAATACGAGCACAACAACAACTAATAATCCTCACTCTTTATATTTGAAACGCAGAAGATCAAACATTCCAGAGATAGCAATGAAATGTTATTTGTTATTCCGCTCACACCATTCGCATCGTAGAAAGGAATAACAATCTAATGATTCGTAGAAAATGCTACATGGAAACAACATTGACATTCACTATTCACATTCCTACATACCCGTTTTTTTTGAAAACATGAGTGAATCAAACTTGAACGCTAATGCTCCTCTAGCTTCTTTAACGTGCATTTTTGATGGATTCTCAAAACAGGGAATACGAGCACAACAACAACTAATAGTCCTCACTCTTTATATTTGAAACGCAGAAGATCAAACATTCCAGATAGCAATGACATGTTATTTGTTATTCCGCTCACACCATTCGCATGAGATTCCATTCTGTTCGTATTTTAATTTAAGGTTACTCACAACAAAAGGAGCAATTGTAACATCCACCAAGACCAAGTTTCTGACTTAAATCAAACTTTTATGACAAAATTATTTTTTAGCTGATAGTTCGGCTTGTGGACAGACATAATAAATGTCAATTCCTATTTTCAAAGTACATCAAAAAGGAAATTAATATAGGTAATTATAGGTAATATAGGAACATTGTAATGTTCCGTATAGTTTTTTGAAGTCGATATGATTTTTTTTGCAAGCCTGCCTCTTGTCATAAAAGCGATTTATAAAACAAACGTCAATATGGTAGAAGGCGCCGCCGTTCTGGCAAACTTTGGGTTTGGTTTGTTCGTTTTTCCCTATACTACCCCAATGCAGGACATAATATGCTGATTGATTTTTTTATTAGTTTTTGTAATATATATAGTCATGTTTTTTTTAAATGTTTTATTTTACATTATTTTTCAGGACTACTCCATGTCAAAAATAATAAATTTCCTTTTTATTCCCTCATCCCATCTTGTTCCATTGCAACTTGCGCTGCTGCTGCTTTTTTAGGCAAAAAAATTGCGAAAAAAATTCAGGATGCTTACAGAAACGGAAAAATTTGCATTCCAGCTTCACTCCTTCTATTTCTCTTATTTCCCCCTAATTCCCGTAAAATGGAATCCCTCCTTTACAAAACTAGCACATGGCAAATCGCAGTTAGCTTCAGGGCTTTTCCTGGTGGCAGTGGCACTCATCATTTCTTTCGGAATAAGCTGCCTGGTTGCGATTGCACTGATATATGGCAAAGGGTCGTCACACACTGGCGCTGATGATGACTCCCATCAACAAAAACACTATCTTATTCGTCTTCGACTCCTGCTGATCATTCCCGTTGGCGTCTACTCAATTTTCTCAATCCTGTTTATCGCAAATTTGGAGTTGACACTGGCTTGTGTAAATGGTGTCTTTGCAGTCCATTCGGAATTGCTTCAAGGTGGTCAAAAAATAATCCTGTATTAAAATAGTAACCAGGTACTTTTAAAATGAACTAACGGATCTCTTTTGCTACAGAAAATCAAAGGCGGCGAATTGCTCATTCCATCCCTCAAGACTCCCTCTACGGTGGGGTCAGGATTCTGACCACAATTGCGGCCGGACTGACGCCCTTTGCCATTGTAGCTCCAGCCCTGGCGGGAAACACTGATTCGACTCATTTCATCCTGGAAGCGGTGGTGCTGAGTGACGCCTTGGTTCGTCCCCCTTGGCAAATTTTCTTGGCTTATGGGATTCGCTCAGTTGTGGCTTTTATGGTGTCCTTGGTGTTCGCGCAAGTTGGCTCCGTTGCCTTTCTCAATTTCACTACTTTGATTCGCCTTCTCGTGGTATCGGTAAGAATGATGGGGCAGACTAGGTCATCTGCCATGGGCTACAAATTGTACATGGTGCTTCGGCTCCTCCAATCCCCATTTGTTAAATATCTGGACAATGTGTTTTGCACCATTTTGACTAGCACGCTGTTTGCAATGGTCTCGCTGTTTTTGTCTGATTGTCAAGGGACACGGGAAAATCCTGCTTTTCGTCTATGCCGGCATCTGTCTCTTTGCAATGATTTATTTTGCTGCTCATGCACTTCTGCTGCCGGTTGGAGCGAAATCTGCGGAAAGTGTGGTTACTTTGTTTTACAAATATCGGCAGAGTGCGATGCGCCACCACTTTGCAACCAAAACTACGAAAAGTCTGGTTTTGCACAAGCAGTTGGAAGCCACACGACCAATCATGCTGAGATGCGGCTCGTTTTCCAGGATCGGAAAGGATTTCGTGATGGAGTATTTTCAAGTCTTGTTACTTGTTGATTCGAACAGCGGATGCTATCATGATATTTAACTTTTAAAGCTTATTTTGTTATCGCCAAGTAATTACATTGTCAAACACGCTAAAGCTTCTTTATTAAATAATCATCACATTCATAAATGGAATCACAAATGGCACCAATGAATTTCATATTTACAAGCCTGAAAGCTTTATTGAGGGATTCCTCCGTCAGTGTCGTGGTTGTTTTTACCTGATTCCGTCTCAAATCCAAAATCACGGTATATATTTCGTCCAAAGCTTTCTCATATGCTGTCATGGCATCCAAAGAGCAGGGGAATATCAATTCCTTCATGCAAATCAATAATAAAATCTGTAACAGATTAGTGATGTGCCATGTACATTTGAGGTCAAATGTCAAATTGTTCAATTCTACATATAACGCCAGAACATAAAACAATAGATGCATACATTTGATCTGTACATTCATCCAAGTCATTTACGTACATAAAATCGAAAGGACAAAAGCAATTGATTTTAACATGCATTACTGTACTGTCGTTCGTACTTTCGGGCTGAATTGCAGTTGTAGACAATGCATAAACATATGACAACACTAGAATGATCTACAACTTCATTGCAATTGAAAGAGGCATATATTTTATTGCAACGATTAGTTGCTAGCATTCTATTAAACGGTGGAGAGGCCAAAGGTAAAAAGAGTGCACACGCTGGCCTCTACCGACTCGGAGGCAAACGGGCAATTGAAGAGTGTGCATTCATTTAAAAAGTAAATGGTAAAGACATATATTACAAGTAAGACAGAGGCAGCTATCATCTGGACTTAAAAATCCACAGGTTGTTGTTGTCTGAGGGATGACGAGCGCAAGTCACTCACGCTATAGAAAAGTCAGTATAGTGAATTGTGCCATAACTAGTGCATTGCAGCCTAAAGCAGAGTGGACACGATAACGTGTCCAGGTAAAGTAATTGTTCCTCAGCAAACAATAGAAAAGTGAGAGCAGAGTTGGAAGAAGCTTCAGTGGAGTTTTGAGATAAGAAGGAGAACGAGCTCCCTATTATACAGTGAACTAATACGGTTTTTGCGGTACTCCTTTTTTGGTGGTAAAACATTTCCTTTGGAAATTTGGGAATATTGAGCAATTGGTAACAACCAGGTTTTCGAGCAGAATTGGGTAAGCACAAACACAAATAATAAACCGTTGGTTTCTCAAAATACAGACACATATATATAGTCAGATTTGATAGTTCGGTGGTCATAAATAAAAATGGAAATATATAAATCTTGTAGATTTCACATCCCCAAGTGTGTCCATCTGAGTCAAAGAGA
Source organism: Dicranocentrus wangi (assembly GCA_036850665.1). Taxonomy (NCBI): domain Eukaryota; kingdom Metazoa; phylum Arthropoda; class Collembola; order Entomobryomorpha; family Entomobryidae; genus Dicranocentrus; species Dicranocentrus wangi. Next base: position 6,298 of record JAANSN010004823.1, on the reverse strand, counting down.
CTAGCCAAGCATACAGCAAGAAATGAAATCATCGTTGTAAGTAAATTAGGGATTTATCCCCGTTCGTCCTATCATTCTATTTTGGTGTAGAAAATGTCCGATCCTGAATTAGGTGTTGTGGCTAAATCATGACATTTTGGGTTACTTGTCAGGTCATAAGAGGGACAGCGCATCACCACAACCAGTTTCCGAGAAAGGGGTAGAGGCAGACTGAGAGAACCGAAAGTGAAGCAAATTCACCCGACAGATTATTTGATAATTGGCCTAGTGGTAGGTATTTACACCTATAAAATAACATCATAACTGATTAGCTTAGAGGATGGAGGCTAGCAGTTGATATAAACACGACTCATTCGATTATTATATTTTATTTGGTAGCCTGTTTGTCCTGGCATAAAAATACACTGGAATCCTCGAGGCAAGATCATCTGCAGCAGTGATTATAATACCAGCAGCATCAAACTTTTGTCATCTTCACCACCTCCAGCAAATAAGCTCAACCTGCCAGCAATTCCAAAACCTAGTACTTTCCCTAATTGTGAAAATACTTTGTGGAATAATTACGGTATGTATTTTTTAGAATAACACGTAATTAAGATAATATTGTGGCATATACGTGCAGAGAAAGACTAGACTTTCGTCACACGTCAACCCCTTGCACCATCAAACTAAAAATAAACCCCGTTCCGAATCCAACAACCATACGGTGGGATAGGATGGGTTATCATCAGATTTCGTCAAACATATACCAGGGATTTTCATTAAGAATTGTAATTTAGTATTAATTCCTAATTGTTGTTATATCCCCGGGTTGTCTCACATTACCCCAAAGTTTACTATGAATTGTAATTAGCTTCAAGGATTTTAATTGCTCAAGCTCAGTTTGATATATTATGAATTCAGCTCATTCCACATTTCCGATAAATAAATTAATAAGAAAGACTGAATTGTAATGAAAACATACTACTATCCACTTTGCTAATGATTCCCAGTTTTCTTAACAAATCTGCTCATTCACGTAATCCTGAATCATTCTGATTGCTGAAATCATCAATGCAAGAGGCAAGGGCCCATAATCTATTTATTGCAAAGCTGATATCATCTAATTTTGAGCGTCATTTTAGAACGACGGTTACACAATACACGACCCGGATGAATTAACAGAATAAACCTATTTATTGTACTGATTTTATGTACGTACATCACCTTGGTCAATGTATTTAGCAATGAGGGTCATGTTTTACATTCATTTGAACATTTTAATTTTATGTACGTACATTATACATGGACGGTTTTGTACGTAGACTATACATTATAATTAGCTTTTTGTTTGTTTGACCTCTGACCCAAGTCAAGGTATTCAATTATCTTCTTTTGTCTTTCTTTATCCATTTGCATGATCACAATTCAACATTTTGTCGTTTTGACATGTTTTTGAATTTGGTTGAACTTTGACATTTGACCGTTTTGGCTCAAATTCAACGGGGTTAGTCCTTAGTAGCCAATGAATATATATCTCAATTTTGGCATTAATCGGATGAAGCATATGAAGCGTAGGAAAGAAATAGATGCACGGAGAGATACACGGAACAGAATATTTTACCCACTCCCAACTTTTTTGTCATGTTTTTATAATGTACCATGTACACATGGCACATAATAACACCAGCATAAATATTATAATATTTCGTCGTCATCAAGTCTGACAGTAAATTGCCAAATGCCCTACGACCTAACCTCTGATTTTGTGTCTGCTCCTTTTTCGATTTTTTCTTTCGATCAAACGTCGTGTAGCGTCCCATCCAAATATTTGTACGTGACAGTAGTGGATAACCTGCATTTATCCTTCACCAAAAAAAACATGTATGAAGTTTAACATTTATGAGTCATGTTCAGGATTTTTTAAAATAAATCCCAACGCTACAATTTGGTGAGTACCAAAAATAAACCCCCGTTGAACATAATACATGGACAAATGTTAGTTTCTCTCCAATATTCCCTTATTCGAGAAAATAATTTGGGAAGAAGTGAGCCAAAAATAAAGGATAAACCTTGTCGTGTCCTGTCTAGTGCATTTTAAATTATGAAAATAAGGACCAAAAGTACAACAACAAACCCCATCAAATTCTTCATGTTTTTTGTCATTCCGCTCTCAAGCAGTTTACAACAACCACAGGTCGACTCATTTTTTTTTGAAATCTCAGGGGAAACACATGCTGTCCTCCACAAATGCTAACCCACAATATTAAATGTATGGTGGCATTTCGACTCGCCATCTCCAAATACTTGGCAACCTCCGCCGTTCACTGGGATACCAAGCGAAATGAGGCCGTGGCCAGTCCCAACTATTATTACTGGAACTGGATCCTGTCCCTGGTCGTTGGGTGGGCGTTGGTTGTCCAGGCTCTGGCAATGGTTTACTTCAAAACAGTCTGGGAACCCATACCAGATGTTGTCACGGTTCCATCAACCGATAAGAAAAATGTCACCATCGAGAAAATTTCGACGGTAACGCTATATTCGGTACTGATCATCCTCGTCACTTACTGCCTCACTTTGGCCACTCTTATTAAGCAGATGAGGAAGGAAATTGCAGTTCATGTACAACGCCTGCATCCAGCTTGACAACAAAATCAAAGGTTTGTTTTTTTATGAAATTGCAATTTTGTTGCGCAACTAATAAACATGGTATTATTCGTATTTACTTTCATTGCAGAACACTTTCGCCGAAGCGACGACGCCACTCGTACGGCATTACTTGAGCAAGCAATTCTCACCACGAAACAGTACGAGCCTCTCTACTTTTTCGCAGTCGTCATGAGCATCATCTTCCCAGTGTTCATGGGCCTCTTCATCTTTCACCCTGCCGACCTCATTCACAACATTTTCGCCCTGGGCGGCGTGACAATCTCCCCGTTCAACCTGCACAGCTGGATTTTCTCAGGGATATACGGAGGGGCAGGCTTGGTCCTCGCAGCAGTCTTCATCATCATCATATTGCTGAACTTGTTTGTGGTGAATATGAGTGTCGGGTGGAGTGGCGCAGTCTGCCCTACTAGGGTTACCTCGTCAGGTAAATTGGCGACAGAAGGGTTAGGCGTGTTGGAGTTTGGAGAAGTGGTGTGGGTGTACCGGTGTCTCCAGCTATTGGTCGCGCACCTCAACGGGATAACGGCAAATGTCCGAATGGCACTCCACTTTGCCGTCCTTCACGTGATTCTAATTGCCTCAGGCTATGGGCTCATCCTTCTGTTTGCTGTGTTTGTGGAGAAGGGGGAATTTCAGTTTGTGGCAATGGGCCTTGGGGCAGGGATCACAGTCATTGTGATTGCAAAGGCTGAGTGCATGTTTGTTGGGGGAATGCGTGATGGCTCTAGTCACCTGAAGGAAATCCTAATGAAACTGACAAGGGGTTCTGGTGGTGGTACTGGGGTGTGTAAAACAGCAAGCTCATTTCGACCCGTAGCGGCACAGTTCACGTATCCCTTCTTCTCCCTGAGCCACGACACATTCTTTGAGTTTCTGGATGTGAGTGTGAATCAGATTGTCAACCTGCTTTGTTTGCAGATGTAGTCTGTTCTGGGGATAGTTTTAGTGTAAAGTCATACATATAATTATTAATCTAATTGGGTTTGAAGTAGGTTTGTTGTAGAGTAATTTTGTTACACAACACTCGTTTCCATTGCATGTTGCACCTCAGACTCACTCCACTTTTGTACTCTATCTATTCAACATGATATTCATTGTAGTAGATTGCTAGTATGCATGTATAAAGGGTACAAACAACTGGTTTGGTTAAATCATAATTATAACGTATGCGGTTTTGGAGATGGTATTATTATCCACCGATCCTTAATCAAGTGTATGGGCAAGATGATGGCTTCTAATTCAGAGATGGTATTTTGCCCGGGTTTCTATCACAAACCCGCGGCTCTCGGGTTTCAACGGGTTTAAATGGGTTTCCGGGTTTTAGTATCTGGAAAGGTACAACCAGCAGAGAACATTTAGGTTCAAATGGGATCCTTTCCTCCGGTTGGACTCCTTTTCCGAAAAGGTGGGTGGCTCACCATTTATGCAATTTCTTTCAGATCCTCCTTATTGCCATCTGCATCCTCCAAACTCACTCCGACCTGCTCAGCGGCGACAACCAGAGTTACACCCTCCAGCACGGCATCTTTCTCGTCATCGGCTCCTCCATGGTCTTCAACCTCATATCCTTGTACAACAGCAAGGCAGAGGAAATCGTCCCATTGTAGAATTTTTCCTCATCCTCACCAACAATTCATTTTGCACCCCCCAAATTTGAATCGCTATTTGCGCGATATTTTAGTCGAACATATACAATTCGTATGTGCTCTTTCTGATGGTTTCATGTGAAATTCAAAAAAGTGTACATTTTTGAAGTTATAGCGCAAAAACTTGCAAAAATGAGCGGTTTTCGCACTTTTTTAAGTTTTGCACAAAATCCTCGACCTGCCCCAGGCAACGAACAGCACCACGTGAAAGAGCAACTCTTTTTTGCCCAGGGGCCGGTCTAACATGCTGCGCATACCTGCGCCATTTTGATTAATGAATTTTTGAAAATTGTACTTTCACATTCATTTCGACATACTGTCCCTGTTAAACCAAAGATGAAATTATGTACAATATTCGGATTATAAGCTGTGCCCGTGAAACTTTGTATGTAGGTTTAACTTAGGTCCACAAGTAACATAGACTTCATAGGAAAGTCACCAGGTCGGTTATTTGACCGTTAAATCTTGACTTTGAGCTACACCCTTGAAACTCGGTATATAGCTACCACTTAGGTCCACAAGTAACGTAGACTCCATAGAAAAGTCACGTAGGTCGGTTATTTGGCCGTTAGAGTCAGCTGACCGTTAAATCTTGACTTTGAGCTACACCCTTGAAACTCGGTGTATAGCTTCAACTTAGGTCCACAAGTAACATAGACTCCATAGCAAAGTCACCAGGTCGGTTATTTGGCCGTTAGAGTCAGCTGACCGTTAAATCTCAACTTTGAGCTGAACTCTTGAAACTTGGTATGTAGCTTCAACTTAGGTCCACAAGTAACAAAGGCTTTAATGCAAAGGCACATATCCTATGACTGGTGACTTTCCTATGAAGTCTGTTACTTGTGGACCTAAGTTAAACCTACATACAAAGTTTCACGGGCACAGCTTATAATCCGAATAATGTACATAATTTCATCTTTGGTTTCCTAGGGACAGTATGTCGAAATGAATGTGAAAGTACAATTTTCAAAAATTCATTAATCAAAATGGCGCAGGTATGCGCAGCAAGTTAGAGCGGCCCCTGGGCAAAAAAGAGTTGCTCTTTCACGTGGTGCTGTTCGTTGCCTGGGGCAGGTCGAGGATTTTTGTGCAAAACTTAAAAAAGTGCGAAAACTGCTCATTTTTGCAAGTTTTTGCGCTATAACTTCAAAAATGTAGACTTTTTTGAATTTCACATGAAACCATCAGAAAGAGCACATACGAATTGTATATGTTTGACTAAAATATCGCACAAATAGCGATTCAAATTTGGGGGGTGCAAAATGAATTGTTGGTGAAGATGAGGAAAAATTCTACACTGGTTGGAAGTATCCAACCTTTCACACCATTTCCGTCAATCTGATTCGCCGTCTGTATTGTCATGGGAGAAATGGCCGACGAGCCGCGAATGATATCCTGATGATCAGCCCCCACTTCAGCCTCAGGAAAGGTCCGTCCTGCTCGTGATCATGGTCGGATTCGAAAGTTTCCACGTGTTCGACTCCACCCTCAGCCTGGCGCTTACAGCATTCTCACCCTGCTACTCTGCCAATCCGGTGAAGTGGATGTTTTGGGAATACTGTGAATTGTGAAATGGATCATCAGCATCATCATCCATCTCGCGAATTCAATATAATCTCAAGAGCTCTCTTCTTGCTGGCCACCTTCCTCTCCTATCTAATTTATATTCGGTTCTCGGGATGTGCCGCAGCATTTCTCTTTACGGCGATCATCGGAGTTCCAGCCAGCGACCGAGCCTACCTCAAGCTCTACCGGGAGGAGGAGGTTCTCTGGCGGGACAGAAACCGCGCTTCTTCAGATCAAGAAAAGGTGAATCTTCCGTCAGCTCCAAATCCTGCTCGGCGTGTTCAACAACATTCACCAAAAGGCCGTGACCGGGTTTCTGGTCGGATCCCTGGTGGTCATGCAGCTCGTGCTGGTGCTCACCATGACCAAAATAAGCCTGTCCAAGGAGTCCGCGGCCCTGTTCGCCCTCATCGTGATGATCTATGCGGGGGTGGCTG
>JAANSN010004822.1:0-13936 GCA_036850665.1 Dicranocentrus wangi | reverse complement strand
CCAGGTAGGCAAATGCAAAAGAGATATAAATACCCGTGCGCGCAGCTGTGTTGCAATTTGAGATGAAGTTGGGAAACATTTGGAAAAGTAAACAGATGCACTTGGCCAGTCGTCGTCCTACCGTGCCGTCATCATATATCAACCATATTAAATGTGGTGCTAGAGAGCAAGAAAGCTTAATCGTCGTAACTTATCAAGAAGCTCGACTTGCCTCAAGGAAATCTTACATAATGGGAGTAGTAACGACTCAAATAATCAACTAGTGACGACGTTACCACACTCTGATTATATAACACACGTCGACGACTTTCATTACCAGAAACAACCACCTCACCAGTAGTATATGCCAAATGATAATAATAGCCACCGTGAATAGCAAGAGTTGGAAACTAACTCTCCTCGTCGTTCGTTCGTTCGTTCCTTCTCCTTCTTCTTCCTCGTCGTGACATTTATGCCGAGTTTCTATCATATAATCTCATCTCAATCATCTCATGTCTTACACAACATTACATTAGTCACTCAGTCACCATTAGGGAACATTAAGCTTGGGCCATTAGAGATTTTTAAGATAGCGGCAGCAGCAGCAGCAGCAGGGGCAGGAGGGGTAGCACACCGAGTCGGTCACAAATAGAGTAGCCGACGGCTATACGCAATGCAATGGAGAAAAAAACTGTATGCCCAAAGGTAGAGGGAATATAATGATGTGTTACGACGATGTGGTCTAACAGTCCTTACCACCACCACCACCGCCACAAAAAATATATATCTCTAGCTAGACATAACTTGCTTACTCCCGTCCTTACCCGTCCTAAATATGAAGTTTATTATACGCTCTCTCCGCTTTTTTATGTAGGCAACTCTCCCTGCATCCCTTATCCGTTATCGAAAAAGCACTACAATATTTTTTATTGGATTGCATATCGGTATTTAAGAAAGTGGGTATAAAAATGTGACTTATATTCATTCGTCGTGTACGAACACGAACAAGGAACAACAACACACATACCAACGGCAATTTTTGGGCTACCCACAAAACCCTTTTTCAGACAGACTCTCGCTGTAAATGCGCGTTATTCTGGAAATCACCTGAGTCAAGTGTGGCATTGCCGTTACAACAACTACAAGGGACAATTTGTCTGGAAGGGCTGGGTATAAAAAATGAAAGGGCATTATGGTTGATGTGATGAGCCACCTGATACTACTTTCAGTTGGGTTTATTACTCCAGCTCCCGTAAAACTTCATTTTTTTTTCTCACAGACATGGTATATGTCGACTAACTAAAACTATACCCTGTTGTGTGCTACCCTAGGTTGGAGGTGGTTATACATGCAAAGTTCATATTGTTAACTAGAATAGAGGATATTTGTTTAGTCTGCTGGTGGCAGATGAGACAAGAGGACCCTTGTTCCCTTGTTTACACTGAGTCATCTCGATTTTATGTGATTTTGTACAACCCCATAATAATTTGCCGTCGTCTCTGCACCAGTTTCCTTCGAAATGAAATGATGGGAGGATTCTCCACAGTGCCCATCTGGGTTTCCGAAGGTGAACATTTTGTTAGGCAGGAAAATTTATCACACACACACACACACAGGTTGCATGCCTTTAAAGTGGCTCGATGTTGAAAAGGGCAATTACCGATTTTCTCCGGAAAACTCGACTCTTGCATAGCTAATTCTTGTCAACTTTTGGATCGTTGTTAGAGTTTTAAAATATAAAAACTCAAGTTCCGTGTCAGCCGGTCAACGAACCGGAACAGTTTCCTTCGCGGTCACGAAATCGCATCACACATAAAAATGTACTGAACAAAACTGAATCTTCAATCAACTAATTTTTTTTTGTCTGAATGGATCAATTTAAATTGCCAAAAGCATAGATAGACCTGCCTGCCTGTGGTTGTTCTCAGAATTCACACTTTAAATAACCCTTTCAAAAAAAAGGTGGAAACACATGGGAAGCTGGCTGGTATAATGTAATACATTTTGTATATCACACAATTTGGAAAATAGGAATTTTTACCTTGTTTTTCTTTTAAAGCATTATTTTTCTCTAAAAATTCCCAGCTAATTTGACACGGATCCAAATAACAATATCAATTTATGAGAGATGTCAAGCTCAACTCCATAAATAATTAGTTGTTATATCCCCCTCCTCGTGTGTGTGCAGTGGTGCTCCTCTTTGTAAAAATGTGGTGGAATTCTCGAAGGAATCGTGTGAAATTACTTATAATGAGATTTTTTGATATGATCCGAACGCACACATTTTCTCCGAGGAGGATGCCGATAGGGTTGCCGTGTGTTGTTGCCAGTAAAGCGTGTCTGCTTGTTGTCTACCACACACTACACATACATGACTCGCTTTGGGTTTCAGATTTTAGATAGAGAAGAAGAATATATTGCTGTTGTTGTATTGCTCCCAGAAGATATGTATTAAAAACAACATTCATTATCTTGTTCAGGGTGTGAAAGGGTCCTCGCGGACTGTTTACAAGACGAGATTAACATGCAAGCGAGCTGAGCTGGATTGGTTATTTCTTGAAAGTGGTCCAAGTCACACGATCCCGATCCCAATAATACAACTAAAACTGCTGCTCTCCTCAAAAGGGAATTGTGCCTCCAGGTAATAAAAAGGAGCGAGCACGATTTGTTTCGACTTGGACTTGCCAGCAAGCACGCTAATCATCATTGAATCCAGAAAATATATGTGATTTTAATGTGGAGAGGATGCAATAAAGACTGAAATCACGAGAATGTTTTTATTGGTGTGGTCCATAAAGTAAATGCAATTATCCGAGAGCAAATAAACGTCACGTTTAGTTATAACCGTAGTCACTTTGGGGAACAGAGCAGAGCAGTGCGTAATAATGTGCATCAAGTGAAAATGGGATAAGTGGACTCGAGGAGGAAAATAAATATAATGTTATATGTTATTCCTCGAAATACAGAATTTGGTCATCAAGCCAAAGTCTCACGCGATTGATTGAAACCAATCGGACAAATCATCAATAACGCGATTTCAATAAAGACGACGACTTGAGCCCATTCAAAGTGGATGAGAAATCCAATGGCTAATTTTTCAATGGGATTATTGGGATATGTTATGTCGGTAGGTAGCTCCAAAGTCAACCACCCTTCAAGCGAAATCCTGACGCAAGTTTTGAAATCTGTCTGTCTCAGCTCAGATAATGCCATCATCATCATCCTCATCATCATCCTCATCTTCTCCCATCATCAACACTTTCGAGTGAATAGGATATTATCCAATTTTTGAATCATAGGCTGACACTAACCAAAGCTAATAGGGAAAAAATGCCATGCAATAGTAGAACCAACAACACCACCAAAAAAAAGTTTCTAGTAGACTCCAAAAGTTACAATACAACAGCAGCAAAAAGGGAAAACCACTGCAATCACTGTGCACGGCTTAATACGCCTTAGTCACAGTGTGTCTACTTGAAGTTTTTGGCACTCATTCTCATCAGAGAAAAATATGTGTTGGTATGAAAGTATATATGAAGGTACGTAGTAGCAGGGAGAGGGATGAGATGCGAGCTGGGATGAAAAAAAAATGAAAAGAAATGAAAAAATGCGTTGAATAATAGCCCCATTAATTTACACTTTTTGCAATCACATTCCATTCACTCAACCGTTGAGAGAGCAGGCATTGGTAATAGGAATCCTTTTTTGTGCTACCCAAACTCATTCCTATTTCAATAAAAAAATAGTAGTGAAGTGAAGGAGGAGGAGGATAAACTATGGAGAGTCTTCAACTTCTTCTTCATTATATTCCGAATAGCCAAAGTAAAAAAAAGCCTCAAGTGAATGGTACAATACCAAAGAAAAATTATAGGTGTCCACGTGGAATCCCTGGCCATATTGTATCGAAGACAGTTGTGGGAAGAAAAGATTGGGTATTTTTGCCCAAAAAGAGTTCAAACACAAAAGGCTGTAAGTTATCGTATTGGATGATTGGAGTCGAAGAAACCAAGATTCTGCAATTTTCTCCCATTCTATATTACATTATATCCCACTCTTGAATGGAATCAATAATTTTTCCCAGACAGAATTTCCCTTGTTTGTTCCCAATGTTGTCATCCAATATCAAATAATAATATGAGGTTGAAGTACCTCCCTCCTCCCTACTCGCTACCATTTCCAACAATTTATTATTTGACATGCGTAACTTTTTTTTTCATTTTGGAAGCTTTCATAAAAAGGGAAAAATACATAAAACCTCAAGCATTGTATTCACAGATTGTTTATTGAAGAAGACGGAGACGAAATGCCCGGAACGAGAAGAGGCGCTTCAGTTTGCAAGAAATATATATATTATATGAGTCTTGAGTGCATTATGTGTACATTTATAAAATCGTCCGCCGCCGTGGCCGTACTGGTGGTGGTGGAGTCCGCCATGGTGAAAAAATCTTTCCAGTTCAATCACCACCACCATCCCCATCACCAACCACCACCACCACTTTAAATGAGTTACCTTTCCATCATCCTTCCTGCTGTCTTTTCTACTCATTTTCCTTTTTTTTTTATGTATTTCCCTTTTGTTCTCGTCTTACTAGTCTCCCATTTTTTCCTTTCAGTCAGATTTCCTTTTCATTACCATTTGCATTAACGTTACTGTTTTGTACCCTTAATCACAGTCTTGAATGGTTGGGGTGGATGACTGTATAGTATGAGCTGCCAACAACGTGGCCATAAGGTTTACACGGACGGATATGATATATACGCGCTGCTATTGCTATACCATCATAACTCGCCGCCGTGTAGAAATGGGATTTTGCTTCTCTCGAAAAATCACGGTGAGTGAGTGAAGAAGAAGCAAGTTCGTCAATGTCAGCAGCAGCCATCACACTCAAGGTTTTTTTTTACTTTTAGATCGCATGCTTCACAAAACATAGGGATCGCGGGGAACGGCATGCATCATGCTACCCATGCGTGCATTCCCATGAAAAGAGGCAATCAAAGGAGAAATGAAATGCTTTTTTGGAAAAAGCCAACCCCCTATTCTTCATCCAAGAGCTTTTATGCTAATGCTTTTTCTTAGTCTTTAGACCGTGCAAGAAGAAGAAACATTTTCAGGGATGACTATGGAGAATGCAGTGCAGTGGTTATGCTATTTTGCTAATGCATAATATATATCAACCCTTACAAAATACGCTGCTGCTTTGGAATGATTTTTTTGAAATTGGATGTAATAATAGTCAGCCACATAGTTTTGGATGGTTTATTGGACAATTTTAGCTTTAAACTTTTTAGCCCAGGATATGTAACACTACTACTCTTTCGAAATTATTCAGTAATTAACATATCTCGTGTCGGAACAAAGTGTGTCTTTGTCAGCTAGCGAACCGAGCGAGACTGTGTGCCACACAATATGGGAGTGTTTGTGCGCGTAGGAATGTCAAAACGCCATAACTTTTATCCTCTTTGGGAAGACTAGTAGATGCTTTATCTCCCATGTGCTCCCTCCCGCACAACTTGGATCTTATTGTACCAAAAAGTTTGGTGATTTTCCCTAGTATTTCATCATTAGGCGGGAGGCGACCAGGAGCTTACTTTTCACAGCGGAGAACATTAAAAGGGCCGGAGAAAAGAGAGATTAAGAGGAGGAGGGTGGGAGTTGAAAGACAGTTTCTGGGTGATAGGAATATGAATGAGGCGAATTTTCTGGGAAGAAAACCACTCTCCACACACACACCGGCCAAAGGAAAGAAGGAGCATGACGCGACGACTTTAGAGATTCAGGCAGGCAGCCAGATTGTGCAAGATTTATGTCCCATCCCGTCAATATACATACAAAAAAGGGGTAACCCGGTGTATATATACCTAGCTGGATCTTTGTTATAGAGGATATTTTTCATTGTTGGGCTTTATACCATCCCACTGTTTTCACTCTGATTTTTTACATCTTGAGCGAATCAATCCTTGAAGAAAAGGGGTAAAAGGATTGATACAGATTTTTTTTTACCGGAAAAAATATCACAAAAAGTGAATGACTCTGATTTAATTTTTTTTCTTGATGTTACCACCCCCTCTACAACTTTTCTGATTAACTTCTCCTCTCTCTCTCTCTCTCCCAAGAAGGGTTGTCAACTACGGCGGATAATATATCACCCGGATCACACTTGCCAGAAACAATCGATAATTAACCCGTTATGACCAAGATTGACATAAGAAGCTAATAATATATATATAAAAAATCTTGTCAGATTTGTGTACATTTTTGGGACTAGTGCTGGTCGTTTATGCTCGCTGGTTGGTGCAGTTGACTGAACTTTTCTGGTCCACCTCAAATCTGTGAGAGAAGAGTGCAAAGGGAAAACATTATATTTTTTTTTCACAATAGCCGATTTTCTCGACTAAACCCTCCTGCTTTGGAATGATCTGACTGAATCTATTTTTCATCTTCCAACTGCTCATCTTTTCTCTTCAGCCTTAATTCACGAGAGGAGACGGAGCACGGAGAGATAAATGACCAAAATGACGGATGAAATATCGCCCATTCTCAACTAAAGAATGCTCCTACTTTACACAGCATTCATCTTTGCCCCATCTCTTCCTAACTGGCCAAAAAATCCTTTGGTGGTTGTGAGTTGCGAGTATAAGCAAGTCTCATAAATTGGATGTTCGCTTTTTCCTGGATATATACGTGAACGTGGACGTGGACAGGAGGAGAGTTTCGAGTTTTTTTTCTCTACACTTCCAATTCCCAAAGTAATGAAATCTCTTCACTTTTTTCACCCACGTCCAAAATACATAAGTTCACGTCGCCTCCTCGTCATCACATCACAACCAATTCCCACAGAGAGTAGAGGTAGAAGCGAAGGAAACACGAACCATCGTGGCTCTGAACTGAAAGTCTGAATTGGTTGGGAAAAAGTTCCATTCTCGTGTGGACAGTGACATATTATGAATGAGGGGAAAATCAATTGGTATCATCACCAGCAGCAGCAGAACATCACCATATGAATGATTATTGATTCATTATGCACCATTAAGTTTCAGATTTTAACTCTTTCCTTTCCTGAAATATTGTGTTTCAAAACCAGAAATCCTAGCTACACGTTTGAAAATCTCTGGGAACAAATTGCCAGGATGACAGGGCTCCCTTGCTAAAAAGTTGGTCAGAATGGAACTTCCATCCTTCCTATAAGGTATTCTACAATACCTACTTTGATAATTAAAAAGGTATGGCCTTGCCGTCTCGCGGTCTCAGAGATATATATACCAAATGCCATATTACATGTTTCACAGCCCCAGAGAACCCAGCATACTGTCTTGGTACAAGGCACAACCTGCCTGTCAGTGTATCACGTATTCACAACTCAAAAAAAATCTTTCAGCGTAAAAGGGCGAGCGCGAGTGAGTAGTTTTGGTGGTGCACAATGATACAATGAAAATAAGGCCGGGTAGATTTTCGTTCAAGAGAAAGGACAACCATGGAAGGAAAAAGATAGAAAAAGAGAAGAAGAAGTGGATGGATGGAATGGAGGCTTCTTTTCAGGGCTTTCGATGTTGTTAGATCGTTGGATGGATGACAGCTCGGCTAAGATTAATGATTATATTCCAGAAGCGGAGAAGCAAAAGAGTCTTCAAAAAAAAAAAACACCCCAGCCAAATAAAGGCTTCCATCAACACACAGAGTTCCTCCAAAAAGCAGTTGTAATGGGGTATATATACTACCATTCGATCGAACCGAGGTTCGAGTCTCACTCAACCAAACCAACTTTCCACACGGGGATCCTACATTAGAATTTTTTTGTTCGGTATGAAATGGTTGTATGTACACTCGAATTTTTGTATACCTTGCTTGCATTATTTTGGGTAGGAGGACGACGTGCACTGGCAAAATGTGGACAGCTCAAAACAGGCTGGAGAATATAATACTTTATATATATATATATTTACTGTGTTGCCAGGCTTAAAGATTCTTTTTTTTTTGCGTTTTTTGTGTGCAATTTTTCCCGGATGTATATCCCCCATTGTGAAAGGCTTTCTAGCTCTGAATGGGGAACAAGAGGAGGGAAAAAATCCTGGCATTTTATTCTCGGGGAAAACAGGCATTTATAGATTGGCCTGTCTAATACAAAACGATATTCGATCTGCGGAGGCAGTCATGATGGTGGTATGGTGGCGGTGGAAAAAAAAGACTGGCTGTTTTGTTGAAAACATTATACAGGCCAGGTCGCTGACTCGATTTTTTTACGTGGCAGAAAAAAAAATAAGTCGGGGTTAGTTGTCGGGTTTTTTTCTTCTTCTCTCTGGAGCCTGAAGTAGTAAACGGGAAAAGTTCACATAAAAAATTGGGATTTTTTCCCAAAAAAAGGCTCATTTTTCCTGGATTCTTTTTTTTTCTTTTCCTAATGGAAAATGGAAATAAGCATCATGAGTGTGTGTGTGTGCGCTTCGTTGCATATTACATATATTTATGGAATAAACATCAACAACATTGGATGAATCAGAAATGGGTGAAGAGAGAAAAGGTTAAAAATGAGACTATATGGGATGATGTCTGCGACTCCCTCTTACCAGAACAAAGGAATTCTCTAAAAGATTAATTTTTGAAAATGTATTTTTTGACTGCGCAATTTGTAGCCAAAATTATCGCAAAACATGCCCCGCCGTTTACTGCTGCTAACCCAAACAAGTTGTAAATCTTATTGAATTTTTTTTTCTACCAAAAAAAGGCAAAATCTTGTCTCCTCCATTACACCCTATCAATGACTGTAAATCTTCAAAGTGACATGGAACAAAATTGGGTTTCACTTTTGGGGAAAAAAAGTAAACTTGGAGGAGGAGGAGGGCTTTCTTCCACCTATAAAAAACTTTGCTTCTTCGGAAGTTACCCGATTCATAAAATACTTAATGTATTTTTGAACCCAGGTAAAATCTCATTTGACACGAACTCCCTCCATTTTTTTCGTAAAATATTTAAGGGATCGTGGAAATCTTAAATTGTACATTTGAATTTTTTTTTCTACCAAAAAAAGGCAAAATCTTGTCTCCTCCATTACACCCTATCAATGACTGTAAATCTTCAAAGTGACATGGAACAAAATTGGGTTTCACTTTCGGAGAAAAAAAGTAAACTTGGAGGAGGAGGAGGGCTTTCTTCCACCTATAAAAACTTTGCTTTTTCGGAAGTTACCCGATTTATAAAATACTTAATGTATTTTTGAACCCAGGTAAAATCTCATTTGACACGAACTCCCTCCATTTTTTTCGTAAAATATTTAAGGGATCGTGGAAATCTTAAATTGTACATTATTTTCAAAATGTTCCACTCCAAGTAAAACCCTAAAAAATAAAAGATCCTATACCCATGTGGTGGTAGAGCCTAAAGGGGGGAGGCAAGAAGTGGCACTTTTCCCCCCTCTGCTCCAATATAAATTGTGAAGTATTGCCCAGATAAAAATGGGGAAGCTCTGGCAGTTTCTTTTAAACAACACATGTGTGTACCCATATTATACCCATTTTATTGGAAAAGATGGTGGTGGTGGTGTGGTGGTAGCGGAACGTACGCGTACCCAGAACCACAAGTTACTGTCAAATGTACCTTAACGAGGTGAGCCTCTCTGGGTGGCTGGGAACTTGGGACCCAGGTTGGATACAACTCACTGAGTGAGTGAGTGAGTGACTGAGTGAGAAACTTTTTTTCAAGGGATAAAAGGAAAAGGAGGGAGGGAGGACTCCTCAAGGTAAAATGGAAAGTATCATCATCATCGTCATCGCACCGAGAGGAAAGAGAGAACGGAGCACGTGTGCTAACCCCTTCCTTCCTTCCTGAACCGTGAAAGGAAAAGTCTCTCCATCAACAAAATAGAGAGCATTAGCCACCTCTATTCCTTCGTTCGTTCGTTCGTACTAGTCGTCGTCGTCATCATCGTCTTGAGCATATATCACATTTAAATGTATCTCCGCCGCCAGAGTGATATGATATTCGTATAAATTTTTGATAAAATATTGAGCCTACTAGCTCCGATGGTTATAGGAGGACAAAACGGAAAAGGTTCATAACCTTGTGAATGCTAGCATGAAACCACGAAATGGATGAGATACAATGGCGCTGCTCGGCTCCTCCACCACCACCACATCACATATTTCGATCCGCGACGCCACCTCCATTACCATCATTACTTGGGTTTCGCTCTCGCTTGGGCAAAGATACACAAATCCTGTGAATGTGAAACGGGGGAAGAGAGAGAGAGAGAGAGAGAGTGGCAGATTTAAGGTTGAATTTAAGGTAAATTTCCAACAAATTTCCTGAACATTTACATCTTGTCTTGAAAATGTGAGAGGAATAGAATATGTGTAGCAAAATCGTGTGGAATCCCAACCAACCAACCAACACGTTTACTAGTTTCGGATATTTATATTTTTTTATTTTTGTTGTACGCTGCTGCGCAGCACCAGTTAACAACTGATCAAGCCATACTTCCGCCCTGCTACACTGAAATTTGAAAGGATTTCGCTTTGCATGAAACACAAATTATTTGTTATACACTCTTTGCTCCTAATTCCACCACAACAACAGTCTGATGAAATGATCATGCTCCGTCATCAGGATTGTTGAGGTTTGAGAGTTCAACTCGGGGCTCTGGGGGGATAATCAAGAAAATGAAATGAGCATGATCACATTCATACTATACTCTCGTACAAGCAGGGGCAGTAGTAGTTTCCTTTGCTGGCTGTGTTGTGTGCTTACGCAATGGGAAATATAATTTGAATGAAAATAATGCGTCGCGTCTCTTTCTAGTCTAAGTCGTCGTCGCTATATTCTAATGACTGAAAATCCTTTTAGGTATATATCATCCCATTAAAATACACATTTATATTTTGAGTTCCCTTCTTGTAAGATGGCTCATTTTCTTGCATTTCTCTCAGCAAGTGTTTTGTCATGGTTGAGCTTTTTTGTAAAAAAAAATTATTTTAATGCTTCCTACAGGATGACTGAGCAGAAAACAAGATGACACGGGGAAACGTCAGAAGAAGAAGAAGAAGAGAACGAAAAACTTTGAGAGTAAAGTGGTTCGCAGGATTTGGTGGAAATGGATGAGAAAATGAGACAAATAGTTGGGCTCTGAGCTGAGTGAAAATATTAGAAATTGTATCAAAATACAAAAAATACAACCATTCCCCTGTTGTCTTTGATGGTCCGTAGTAAATCTAAAATCTTGTTGAAATCTTCACACTTATGTCTACCATAATGGGCAACATCCTTCATCCACTTTTTTTTAAACTATGCAACTTACTGGATGACAGAGAGACGATCATAGACGTGTCATCCTTAGATCCATATGGTGAGAAATAGAGAAAAGGATTTTTTTTCTCCGGATTTTATTTATGTCCTTCCTCACAACCTCTACTTGTGTATTCTCCAGAGAGAGAGAGAGAGAGAAAAAAAAATGTATGAGTATACTTATATACCTTGTTTTTTGTGGTGTAATAACCTTAATATATGTCCCCACATATATATATTTTGACTGTGCCCGAATCCTGCCTGTGATCCATCTCTTTTCACAGGCAGTTTAGGTCCATTTGCATAATTTACAATGTATATCACCTCTATTTTCCCTTTGATAGAAGCACACCATCACCATCATCATCGTCGTGCTTTTTTGGAGACGGTGGTAGTGGTGGTGGTGATGCGATGGTGGTTGGTGGTGCTTGCTTCATACCATGCAACTTATGAACCACCACCACCACCACCTTATATCAACTCGCTCTTCTAGCTTTGCTGTCCTTCCTATTACAATAAAAAAATATACATATATCCTCCTTGTTTGCTTTTGCCTGTTTTGCAGGCGGTGGTGGTGGCAGGCAGGGAAACCTGCTCTGCTCTCTGCTGCTGTCTTCTCTCACTCGCCAGTTTTGCCAGTTTACGGGCAGGATTATTCCGTAAGTGCACGGTTGGCTGAGCAAAAGGGCTCGTCCTCTTTTTCACTCGTTGAGGATTTCAGTCTGGTCGTAGTGTGTGGAGTTGGATTCACCACCGAGCAAGGCAAAGTTCTACCAGGAGGATCCTGTCTTTTCCCGAGCAATAGCGATGAGTCGGCGAAGAGATGTGCCGAGACGGGGGGGAAAGAGCAGGAGAGATGATGATGATGATGATGATTACTCCACTCAGCTCAAGCTCTCTCTCTGGCTCTGATGCTCAGGCTTTTGGTTTCAGCTTGATGCTGAGTGAGACTCACAGCCTGTTACGCAAATTGAGATAAATACCTGGCTCAAAAGGACATGCATGTGAGCAAGAGCAAACGACAAACAAGAGACAATGAAAAAGAGAAATATATACATATATACAGCAAACGCTCTCGCTTTAGTTGCTTCCTCTTTTGTTTCCCTTTTTCGCATTTGCCTGCCTGCCTGCGCTGCTGCGGAGGAGAATTGCCCGTAATATCAGTGAAGGTTTTTTTTTGTTGTTGTTGCTACCCGGATGGGATGACGGCATGTAAAAAAATTTGACTCCCTACTTGCATATATAGAGAGAGAATCGTCCCCAGTTTGTAAAACATTCATGCATGCATAGAAAATCCAAATTGATTACTCTGGCAATTTAACAAAATGATAGGAGCTGGAAAAGCACAATGCGTATTTTATGGGAAGCCGGCTGGGGTAGTTGACGACACAATTGGTGGTCGCTCTTTTTTCACAAAAAAAAATTCTCAGGGACTATAACACGCCATTCTCGTGATGCTTTTTTACAACAAGAATTTCACAGGATTTCACACAAAATGGTGGAAAAGGCTGAAGAGTGGAATACACTGAGCCGATTTTTATTTAACCATCGAAGCGAAGGTATATATTTATATCCAGAGAAGGATTTTCAATCCAGCCAAATTCCCTCTAACTAAACCCTTGTATTTTTTTAAGAGTTCACACTCCCCTGGAAATTGCTCCTGTTTATATTTTATGCATAACATTGCAATCTTGCTGGAAATCTTGGTGCAATGATATGGTCCACAAGTTGAAGTGCTGCTGCTGTTTTTTTTATCGAGCCAGCTACCACCGCCGCCAAAATTATGAATCTTCAAAGCCCCCAAAAACATGGGTCCATATTCGGTACGATAAATTCACACCATTTTTTCTTCTCTTTTATGCAGAAATGGTAACATTTTCCGCTTTCCACTCAGTTTCGCAAATTTCACACAACCCTCTTGCCATATATTTACTGAACTAGGGATAATACTGAAAGTAAACGATGCCAAAAACCGGGGCGTAAAAAAAAGGGACAGAAAAACATGTTTCCATATTATCGATCTCGCTCCGCGCGGCTCCGTCTCCCACCCTCGGTGGAAAAATTATAGTTGACTTTTTACAGTCGCCCATGAAATGCACCCTTTTCCCCTTTTTTCAAATCCCATAAACAGCGAGAATCAGCATTTTTCTCCCAACAGCAGCAGCAATAGCAGCATCAAAGGGGCTCATTCTCATTTTTGTCTATAGCCATCGGCAAAAAAAAACGAAGAAGACTCGACTCTCGCGTAGTTTGTTTATATATATGTGCAACTCTAAATTTCCCTTTGAGACAGCCAATTACCCTGGTTTACGACTCACTTTATAGCAAATAAGGCCAGACAATATTAATGAGCCTCGTAATTAAATAATTATCTTTCAAGTCAACCCCCAGAAACGAAACCAATGTTTGAAAAACAGAAGAAGAAAAAAAAGCGAGATGTATAGTTGAAAAAAATGGCGGCTGTGTGTGCTGATGACGGAGCGGACAGAGTAGAAAGAAGAATGCAGTGCTTTGTTTTTCTTCTCCCTTTTTATTCTCTCAGCAAAATTTTATTGGTAACAAAAGACTCGTAATGTTGTTTTTTCTCTCTACAAGACACATCTTTCCCAAAGTATAAATTAGAAGGGGATGTGAACGTGAATGCTCTAAAGGATGTAATAAGTAGTGGAGAGATTGAGAATGGAA